>JAQQAE010009950.1:0-14329 GCA_029823295.1 Pseudamia nigra
AGCACAAACCAGGAAAAATCCATATACAAGGCGCACCGGATTATAAGGCGCACCTTCGATTTTTGAGAAAATTAAAGATTTTTAAGTGCGCCTTATAGTCCGAAAAATATGGTAATCAGTTTTATAACATGGAGGTTGAAAATGGTTTAAAATCCATTTTGTCACCTGCACTGCAGCGTGTGGCTACAGGTTGATCTGGAATAGGTGGGAGGCGGCAGCGGGTAAAGCACTAGTACACGTACATTTGACTACATAATGCAGATGTATTTATTTATCACTTCATCACCAGTAAGGAGCTTCTCACAGGAATGAATAAGTGTCAACTCCCCATGCCACATCATGTTCTCGGTCAGCATCCTTGGGTTATTGAAAATCTAATGCTGAACACTAGTTTACTAACTTGGTAAACCTCATTAAGCATTGTCTAAAAAAGTCAGTTTGACAGTGTTGTTATTGGAACCTGTTAACCACAACTTCTGTCAAGCTGTCAGGAAGAAAGGTGTTTTGATAACTAAATATTAGCGACAGTGGTCCATCTCTGCAGGAGCTGTCATACAAACCTGTCAATCAAAGGCCAGCATTTTAATTTTATGTCTCAAAGGACAAAAAAAAAGATGGGGCATGGGATCACCTATTAGATGGTCCAAATAAAATGATTTAGCCTGCAATGATTCATAAAAAGTATATTATGTCCAGTATAAGTATAGTGAGTTTTTTGGAGACAGTTTTACAACTTTAGGTTATTTCCACACTAGCCTGATTGTTTGTACAGCCATAGCTCTGCCCACTGATAATAACAAATACTATATTTTCAACACAATGTGCAATATGTAGGAATAATTCTCCTTATTCATTTCCTCTACAATGACCAAGGTTCCTGCTGTTGGTGGTTATCGAAGGCCTATAAACAAAGTGGTTCATAGAATTTTCTTTCCGGAACTGATGCCAAAGAATACTAACAATGCATGTCCTCTCTGTGTCTAAATGGTGGATAAACGGCTTTTATTTGGCATGAAATCAGACCAATTAGCTGAGCACAGATTATGATAAATCTAAGCTGGGGTCATCGTTTGCGGCCCAGTTTCCTTCATGATTGTGTGCAGAGCCGCTGCCTTCTGTCGTCTCATTCTTTCCCATGCTGTTCACTTCTCAATTTAGCCTCCACTGAGAGCAGGCAGATTACAATGGCCGGCAAGGGCCAATGTGCACCGCGCTGCTCCACTCTACAAGCAGCAAGTGGAAGAGGGACAAGGGGTAAATCAAGATACATCCCTGGGTTGATAGATGCTGAATGGAGTGGATTGAGAACATGGAGCAAGGTCGGTATCCATTAGACATGCCTTGAAGTCACAGATGGATAACTCTACAACAGAAGGGTTAGCCGGTACTGCTGCTGTTAACACCTCTGTCTCAGAGTGGATATACCAGGAACCATGTCTGCAAGTGAGAAACAGATTCACTGCTCAGGAGCCAAGCAACATCAGGCGTATCAGGCATTTGTCAGTCTATTTGTACTGCTTAGTTGAGGCTCAAAAGCCACTTCAAACATGGGACATCTTATTGTTCCCTCAAAACTCAATCACTGCACTCAAAAAGTACTCATTCTAATCATAGAGGACAATATACCTCACAAATACAAGTCTTATCCAGATGCACATTACTGAAAGATTTTAATGTTTATTTCTTGTTTATTTCTGGCCAGACACAGTGAAAACTATCCTAACCAATGCAAGTACTGTATGTTTGCAGCAAATTCTAACTTGCATAACTTGCCTCATGAGACCAGGATGCAGTTGTGGGTTGAGGGAACAATAAAAGTAGAACTACTTATAAAAGCAAGTACCTGAATAAGAGTTAAAAAAAAAAAACACTGGGAAAAACATACTCAAGTAGCATGTAACTTCATAACACTGAATTTATTACAGCCTCAAATACTATTTGAACAGCATTTAGGTAATAACACCCTACAGCGTACATTAATTGTCAAGTATAAAGTACACATATGTGCTCATGTTTAACTCATTTTTGTTTATTTCTTTCATTTTCTTATATATTTACTTGATTACTATGACATTTATGGCTAATTTTGTTGCTTAATTTCTTGGTTTTTGTCCATCTTGTCCACATTTTTTGTCCATACTGTATAGTTCTTACAGTATGTGTTCATTTTTGTTAATTTTCCTGCTTATTGTGCTCATTTTTGCTTCTGTTAATGGACTTGAATATTTTGGGCACTTTGCTCATTTTGTTGCTTGTTTTGTTGATTCATTTGACTATTTTGTGACTTATTTGGATCAGTTTTGACCCTGTTTGTTTATATTGGTCATTTTTGTTATTTGATTGATTTGGTTAATTTTTTGTTTAGTTTTCTAATCTTGTTAAGGGGTTTGATCATTTTGGTTATTTTGGTCATTTCATTGCTTGTTTTGTTGATTTTTGATCATTTTTTGCCTTCTTTGGTTCATTTTTGTGACTTTATTTATTTATTTATTTTTTGCACTTTGTGATTTATCTGATTCAGATTCTGGTCTGGTTCACATACTTTCTTCATTTTTAATTTTTAATGCACCTGATTATTTTGTTTACTTTTGGTCATTTTGTGGCATTGTTTGTTTCTATTGTTTTTGGAGGAAAACGGTGTAAAATGCCTCCTACTCACTGGTGTGTGGCCAAATGTAAGAGTATAAGTCTTTTTCACAAATGCAAATGAGTAAGAGTTAGTAGCATTCTGCAAAACAGCTACTCTCTAAGGTATATTTTTTGAAAAGCTGCACAAGCACATGTTAGGGAATAAATATACCTGAGTACTACACACCTCTGCCAAGAAGTTAAAACAGTAAGGTGGGAAGAAAACAAACTGACAGCGGCAAATACCATAAGACCAGCACTAGAGAAAGCTCTAGCTGAACTCATTATTATCTCGTCTAAGGCATTTGTTTGCTTTTCTTTAAACAAATCTCAATCATCCCGGGCAACACAAGGCCCAGATGCAGCCATGAAGCCTTTGTCAAATGCATCAAAGAGCACTTATTTCAGTGGAACATAGTTTGCACATAGAGACACCACAGGCCTGGGAATTAAAGTGGTTAAATCCAGGACAGGACAACAAACAGAGTATAAATCTATATCAAAACTTGCCATTTTCAGCAGTTGGTAGCTGGTAGCTCCAAGGTTGTCATTTCATATAGTGAGGGGAAATTTGAAAAGAGTAACATGCAGGGAGCGGAAGTGGAGGAGGATGACTCTTACTGGACTCCCTGGATGAAGAGATCTTACATCTCCGTGGGACACACCTGACTAAATAAAGCACAAATAAAATAGCTGGTCTGTGGCAGGTTTATTCTAACATTATACTTCCTGTGATTAAAATTATGCACCCTGTGGATTGTAATAATGACAAAAAAAACAATAGTAACCAGGATTAAGAGGCTAGAATAGCTAGCCTTTCACATGGGCTCTTTCAGTCAGTAGGTTTACATGACACCTAATAAAGCAAACTATTGCATCAGTCTGACTAAAACTGGACTTAAACATGTTAGCTCGACAGAAATCAAAGTTTTAAAAGTTGGACTGACGCACCCAGATGATGCGATTGAAAAGAGTGGGATGTGGTGTTCTGCACATGTGCTCAAGCCCTGCACCAAGTTTGTTTTTGGATGGATATAGAGACATAATTCATGACAACTCGATTGAAGGAGCTTAACATTTTAAAATACATGGTAGCTCACACTTGACTATTGTTGTGGTCTGTGACATAGTTGGTAAACCAGAAATGGTCGAATACTAATAAGCTAAATGAGCGCACCGAATGTAGCAGAGACAATATTTTGACAATAAATTGATGACATTTCTGTGCATGTATACTGAGACGAAGACAATAAACAGCTGTGGATGTAAAATGGACTGTCATTTTATTTCTCGGTGGGAGGGGAACACCTGGTGGTACACTTCCATATACAGTACAGTTCGGTTTTTGCCATCCAATCACTGGCCCATTCCTACTTTTCACACAGAAAAAGCTCTTCCAGTAGGAGAGGAGTTCCTGTGGCTGTTTTGCTGGAGTTCCAGCATTAACAAAGCAACTGATAGATAACAGCCTCTTAGCCATAAAAGCCTGATTTTCCTTCTTTCACTCCCCACGGTCACCCAGGATTCCAAACCTACACCGCAATGACGGCGCCAATGTCATGCTGTCACCTGAGCTGAGCCATTATTACACTGGCATTCTTAATAGCCCTATAGATTAAAGTCCAGAGGAACAAGACACCAACAGATTAAAAAAAGAAAGATAGGAAAGAGGATGATGAATTGCCCGAGATTGCCAGGCAATCATGCATAAATTACTAGGATGTGCTAAGGTATAATAACCAACGCTGTTTAAGTGATCGCTCACTCTTGGGGAGCTGTTGTGTAAGGAGGAGTGGGTGGAGACATAGGGGGAAAAAGATGGGTGGCGGGTAAAGAAAGGAGCGGGTCACAGCTGTCTACTCAATCACATCACAGTCAAGGGTATCGCCCTGACACTGTCTCTACTCTATGCCCCGAGCGTCTACACAAATCTCCTGATAGACAGACGTAGCAGTCAAACAGCACCCTCATCCCCTCAGCCGGGGCCTCCAAGGCTCCCTGGGCATGTCGCTGTGGCCCCACAGGCTGCTGCTGGGAGCCCCAGTAACAACTGATTATTCAGGATCTAGGCTAACAAGAATCTGCCATGTGGATCTCAAAACAACATGTTCTGGTTGTGAATACATCATGAAGCAGGGGGAACAAGCTGTCTCCAACTCCTTTCTCTCTGGATATGCTGTATTTTCAGTTACTGAGCAGATTCAGGTAGGTGGATTCAAACCCAACTTTTGATGATAGCACCTGGTTTCCACATAGCACAGGTCTATAATGTACAGGACTTACAGTATGCACAAGTTTTCAAGTAATACACAGCTGCTCAGGAATGGTACACATGGAAGAAAAACTTTTGCAAGGAAAAACACAACATATTTTGAGTATATTACCACTGTTATAATTACAGCTGTAGTAATAGTGTAAATGTCCTGTTCCAGATTTGATTGTAATCTTCTTGGTTGGTTGTCAACTAAAATGAACAGAGCCAAAAATGCAAACTGAAACTAGAATAAAAATATAAAATAACTAAGTGATTGTTATGTCATGTTATGTGGTCAGTGTTACTAAATCCAAAACTTCACCATACAACAGAGATTTTTTTCTTTTTTTTATGTAGGCAATTACACTACTGGTCAAAGTTTTAACACCCCAATTGTTCTAGTTTTTTGTTGAAACGTAAGCAGTTTGAGTTCAATGAATAGTGTGAAATGGTACAACGATAAGTGCTGAATTGCCAGAGGTAAAAAAGAAGTTAAGGTTACTCAAAACTGAAGAAACATACATTTCACGATTATACAAAAGAGCCTTTTTCAGGTAACATGACATGGGTTAAAAACTTAAAGCTGTTTTGCTCCAATGGAAATTGATCAAGCCCTGAATGTTGGTACAACTAATTCCTACAGGTGTCCCAACTTTGCTTGATTAATTAAACCCCTCTCTGTCTATATAAAAGCAGTGTAGGAACACAGTGTGGAACCAAACCCTCCCGAACATCATTTGAAAAGTACTGTACTTGAGAAAGCATTTTGTTGCTATAAGAAATGGTGAGAAAAAGGAACTAAAACAATGGAAGAGAGAGACCATGATAACACTGTAGGACTTGTAGGACTTTCTCAAAAGAAATTGCAAAGAAGGTCAAAGTGTAAGTGAGTACAGTTTTCTTCACCTTCAAAAGACACTCAGAAACTGGGGGAAACTCTGACAGGAAGAGGTCTGGCAGACCCAAAGAGCAATATGGTGGATTTGGGGTTTAATTAATCAAGCAAACTTGGGACCCCCGTAGGAATTAGTTGCACCAACTTTCAAGGCTTGATCAACCTCCATTGGTGCAGAACAGCTTTAGGTTGTTAACCCATGTCTTCTTCCCTGAAAAGGCCTTTTTGCACTATGAAATGTACATTATTTTTCAGTTTTGGGTACCCTTTACTTTTTTTTATCCCTCTGGCAGTTCAGTACTTACCTTTGTCCCATTTAAAGCTATTCATTGAACTCTAATAGCTTAAACTTCAACAAAAAACCTCCTCAAAGGATGATGTTGCACTAAACACACGAGGAGAGCTCAAATGGCATTGTCAAGGGGGCCTGTAAAAAATAAATCAGAAAGAGCCACATTTAGTTCATTTTGTATATGTGTGAACAAATTAATAAATGAATTAATGAATGGGTAGAATTATTATACACATGTACAATGAAATTCTGCATAAAAACACATAAAAACCACCATTTTCACAATTCATAACATGTTAATGTCTTTTATTCTTTGAATTGTAAAGATAATGAATCCTTTTTTTACTTTATATGACCTTGGTTTAACAGGCGAGTCACTGAGAACAGATTCTCATGTACTGTACGACAATGGCCGAGCAAACGGCAGAAGGAAGGGGGGAATTTAAAATGGAAATACAAGAAAAGTAAAAAGCAGAAAAACAAAATATTTTTAGCACATCTACTGCTACGTATACGCACAAGAATTTACATTCCTCAGTAGATTGTAATTACTGTGCTGTGTTCAATATAAGAAACAAGGAGAGATCAAGACAATGAACAAAAATTTCAAAAGAATCAAGACAATGGAAAAAAATGAACAAAATAATGCAGAACATGATCATAAGAATGAACAAAAGTGACATAAATGAAAATGATGAAATGAACATACAGCAACACTGACAAAAACAATCAAACAAAAGTTGACAGAAAGAATAAAATAACAAACAAAATGAACAAAAAGTGACCAAAATAACAAATAAAAACTAAACTAAACTGGATATAATAAAACAAATGAACTCAACAACTCGTTATGGATCCCGGCCTTTCACTTGGAATAGATAGATAGATAGATAGATAGATAGATACTGTAGCTCGTGCCTTGCAGTTTGGGGGGAAAAGAGGGAGGTGATACATGTGGATAGAGAGAAAAAAAGCACATTTTGGCAGACTTTGTTGATTTTTCTCACATTACTACTGACTAGGGATCAATCAACAGCAATTATTTATCAACATATAGTTTCAAGTGTCTGCTAATTGGCAGCACAGTCTCCTGAAACATTTTGAGGATACGTGAAAGTTAAATATAACTTTATATTGTTTCTTGTCTCTCTTTGTGTAATGGCTGCTGCATCAGTGCTATTGCCTGTGCCATCTGCAACAACTTAAAACAGCCATTGAGCTTGGCAGGAGTTCAGGCTAACCACAGCTGAATCTGCGCCGCAGGGGGCCTCAAGGGGACAATTTTTGGAGGCTACTACAAAACTTTTGGGCCCGAGCATTCGTCTCCCTTCACCACATCCTTCTTCATCAGCATCCGTCGGTGTGCAACTTGCTTAAAACATGATTCTGCAGTCCCTGTTCCTATAAATCCCTTTATCTCTCTCTCTCTCTCTTTCTCTCTCTTGTTCTTTGCTTCTGCTTATTGCCCGAGTGGTGTAGCAATGCTAGCGCAGCAGGGAGCTGGGGAGCTAAATAAACCTAGGCCACTTAACTCAATAGTATTCACAATGGCAAATTAGACAGAAGTACAGAAATGGCTGCCAACCATCCCACCCAATCAAGCATATGCACACACATACAGTAGGGAAAGCAAGAGTGTGTTTCCCCTTTGTGACTCATTATAGAGTTGACAATAGGCAAAAAATATAGATGAACAAGCAGAAATACAAAAAGATACACTATGTTTACGTACATGAGATTCTGTAGCCATTATATTTGGGACCTACGACACAAGGGCGTAGGTTTTGTCTGAAGATTGGGAGCAACAAAATAATCATAAAGTCAAGAAAATGAATAAAAATTAGCAAAAATAATTTTGAAAAATAAGAAAATAGTTAAGAATATCACTTGAAATAAACAAAAAGAGAACTCAAGAAAATTGAGAAAATCAGGACAATGCACAACAAACTAACCAAGAAATGTGAAGAAAAATGTACCAAATAACCAAAGAATGAGGAAAAACAAACAAAATAGTCCAGAAACTGGGTTAAATTGAATAACATCAAAAATGTGAATGAAAATGATCAAAAAAAGAAAAAAATAAACAAAATGAGCAAAACTAGGCAACAAAATGAAGAAAGGTGTGCCAAATAATAAAGAGAAATGAACAAAATGAAGATTGTAAGAAACAAATGAGCAAATAATCAAGAAAGTGAACAAAACTGATCAAAAAAGAATAAAATAAAGAAAATCTGCAAAAATTTAAAAAAGTGAAGAAAAATATGCCAAATGATTAAAAAATGAACCCAAACTAAGTAAATAAGAAAGAAAATGAACAAAATAATCAATAAAGTGAACAAAGATGATCAAGAAAACAAAAAAATAAACAAAATGAGCAAAAATAAGCAACAAAATGAAGACAAATCTACCAAATAATAAAGAATTTTTTTTTTAATTATGCAAATAAGAAACAAAAGAAATTTAAAATGAGTAAAGCAGCTGATTTTAACTTATTTTGTTCATTTTGACATACAGTATATCAAAATGAACAAAATAAGCTCTAAATCAAAATTAAAACCTTCTAAACGTCAACATAAATTAACAAATAATCAAGAAAATGACATTAACGACCACTGAGACAACACTGCCATTACTTGTGTAAACCAGGATTTTTAGAGACAAAAGAGCTGTATATCATCTAAAGTAATGAGTTTTATTAGGGGGGACAAATAAACATTTTGCAAACATTGAGCAGGACGAATTTACCCCCATCCTCCCTGAAATCTACACCACCATTAATGTGTAAAAAAAAAAAACCCCACCCCTTCTCCTTGTGTTTTCTTTTTCTCTTTTATATCCTCAATACAGAGGTCAAAGCAGAATTACAGAGCTGGGTTTGTGTTTGCACAGATGAGAGCTCTCTCCAGCAGCATCTGAAGGAAATGAGGAGGAAGAGTTGAAGTCTGTCAGCCCCGTCTCTAAATAGCAGGGGGGCCAAGAAACAGACAGAACATCAGAGTACGTGGGAATGAGACAGAGGGTACTTACGCCAGGACAGCCAGGGCCTCCGGTGATGACTCAGGGAGACTGGGACTCAAAAATCCCAAGGAAAAATATTTACTCGGCTCCTTCAAACATCCACACATACACTACCAGTCAAAAATTTGGACACGCCTTCTTCTCCAGTACTTTATCTTTATTTTTTTTTATTATTTTCATGTTTATACATCAAAACTGAAGACATCCAAACTGTCAGAGAAAGAAGTAAACAAACAAGAAAGCCATGAATCAGCAAATCCCCTGCTGAAGGGCTTTATGTTTCACAAAAAATGTACAGCAAAGAACAATTTACAAATTTACCTTCAGACCCTACCGATTTTCAAGGTCAAGATCAGGTCATGTGGTATACTGGAGGTTGTCTCCAGGCATCTAGTAGATACATATAAAATCCAGAGCCCCAGCTTTAAAGGCTACGTCTGTAGAGCCCAAAAGTTTACAGCCTGTTTCAGTTTAATGGTTGCTTTCAATAAATTGCTTACTCAAATTTTTTTCTTGTCTCACTCCCATTTCTTCTTTTTGCATTTTGAAGCACTACTTAGAACCTTCTTAAGATCCAACAGTGCAAAATGTACATTCTTGCAATTTTTCAACTTGTCTTAAAATTTTGATCAGGTACATCTGTTTATTATTTTTAGGCATCTTTGTGAATTATTTGTGTTCACTTTGTTTTAAACTTTTTGCTTTTTTTCAGTTTCCTGGTTTTGTTCATATTCTTGACTATTTTGTTAATTTTGTGGGTTATTTTTCAGATAAATTGTTTCAATCTTTGTTCATTTTTTTCTTCTTTTTGTCGATTTAGTGCTTATTTTGTTATATTTTGATTTAGTACTGTGTTACTTCCTTTACTTGCCAAAGCCAAAGGAGCCACTGGAGAGGGGCTACAGAGCCACACGTTGCAGACACACTTGAAGAAATGAAGGTCAATGAATCTGAAAATCTCAAGAACTTTGAACATGTCCCCAGGCGCCGTCCTCAGAACCATCAAATGCTGTGATGAATTTGTCTCTCATGAGGACCATTCCAGGGAAGAAAGACCAAGAGCTACTGTACCTCTGCTGCAGAGGATATGTTTAATAGAATTACCAGCCTCTCAAACTGTCATTTCATGGCACTTCACATAGCAATACTTAACTAAGTTTTGTGTCATAATATGGATTTGTACAGTAGTCATAGTAACACCAGTAAGGCGATTGATTCTATACCCAACCTTCCTCTGCACAAGACAACTGATGGTCTAAAGGACAAAAATAATAAAAATAAAGAAAAAACAACAACCCTTTTGACTGGTAGTGTATGCCACTGCCATGTGGATGCAGGTGGATACACACGGGTATAAACACACACAAAAATGAAAATGAAAAATGAGCAGATATGGAGGGTGTACCTGGCAGTGATACACTTGAGCTTAAACCACAGCCTGAGGTTCAACTTAGCTTGGCTGCACAGCTTAAGTCCATTAGCCAAGGTTTACTCCTCTGGACTGAGCGTTGAGTGGATCACACCAAAGGCATACCGCTGCACACTTGTGCACAGAACAGAGGCCATTTAACCAAGGACCCAGTTGCCAAGTCATGGATTGGAAAAATGCTGCGGTGTATCGTCCAACTTGGCGTGAAACACTGCCATCATGGACTCTGTAACATCACAAATACAGCAGGCGAGCGCACAAAGCGGGAAACATGAAGCGGCAGCTGACCTCAGACGTGTGAACCCACCTCAAGGGGAGCAGAACTCAATATTAGCATAATAGCACACAGCATTCACCATGTGACCCGGACACAGACAGAGGACAAAACAAAGTGAATGTATGTCGTATGTGGAGGTTCAGGACAGTCTCAGTAACCTTGAAGCACAATGGTACAAGATCCTTCACTTAAGTACAACACACCACAGTTTAGAAATGCCCTTAATGCAAATTTTACTCAAACATCTGAAATATTAACAGCAAAATCCACTAAAGTATGAAAAGTAAAATGAGGTCTGGATGATGAAATATTGAAGGTCATTCTTGTGATACATTCCTGTATCGTGATAATTCTGTCAATCAGCATGAAGCTTTTCTTTTGCCTTTGGAAACTGGGTTTAAATTTTCAGCTGAATTATATAGAAAATGATTCCACATTTTCATCTTGCTGAATAAGAACTCAGAAATGAATCAGAAGTAGGAATAAATCATGAAAGCAGAGTACAAATGTGGTTGTTTCGTTTCTACTTGATATGTCTTTTACACCATTGTCGTTAATGCTATTTTTGTCTTATTGTGTCTTTTACATCTCTCCTCTTTTTTTGCCATTTTCACCTTCTTTAAGTCTTTTTTTAGCCTTTAAACTGAAAAGAAATAATGATTTGATATTATCATGGCAATTGTCCATATCAAGCAATGTCAAACATATGGTTTGATATTAATGAAAGTTTATTCAGCTCAGCTCAATTCAATTCAATATTATAGAATATCAAACCATATTATTCTGTTTCTAATGGATTTTGTAGTGGAGTTCATTTTCAACACTTTGAATATAATAGATATTAATAGTATTCATGGCAATATTCATAAAGTAGTAGTAGCAGTAGCAGTAGTAGTAGAAATATGTGTAAAATTAGGCTAAATGTTCCCTATGTAATATATAGTGACATCTAGCACTGAATTTGCATATTGCACTCACTCTCCCCTATGGTGGCTGCTAAAAAAAGAAAAGAAAACTGAAAGGCCTCTATTGCAGCTGGTGTTTGCAGTTATTACAGGATATTAGCTCTCTCAGAGAGTAATGCATTGCAAAAAAGGAGAAAAGATTCTGCTGTGAGCCACTGCAGAAACAAGACAGACTCTGTGGAGGTGACCCAGTCCTATAAATATAAATGGCTCACTCGAAGGCAAAGAAAACTCAGTTCTGGTTTTTACACATTTATACTCTGATTAAAACATAATTATGAACATTATATTCCATTTCTCCTCCTTAATCCACTCACTAGACCTGTATGTGTAGCACCTGGCTAATGCATTTCTCTACCATTGAACAGAATAAAAGTGCAAATTCATATTCTCTGTTTAAATTTCTCGTATAAAGGAATTTCCCTAAGGTGCTGTGGGCTAGTAGAGCTAAGAATAATGTGGGAGAACTGTACAAAATAAATGTGCGAAAGCAGATTTTAGACCCCTGGTAGAAAACAAAATAAAAAGCAAGTTAGGGAAGAAACAAAGAAACTATGTCTGGCAGTAAAACAGTGCTTTGGAAACCCATCTAAAACTATCGTGAGGATAAAGAGAAGGCGCCATCTTGCTTTGCTTTGACCCTGCCTTCAGACATCTGTTCCTGAAACACATGCCACGGTTAAACTGTTTAACCATCACTAAAAATTCACCATTCGCCTTGTTTCTGGCTAGGAAGCGATCAGCTAGCTGCACTGATGCACAACAACCATGAAGAATTAAAAACAGGATGTAGTTCTGTGCCTAATCAATGACAGCTGATGTCTTAACTTCTTGTGGTTTGTGGTGTGTTTTAGCTGCAATCGTAAGTCATTTAATTTCTTAATTGCCCTGTCATTCTTTCTTTTTTTTTACATGCAGAGGGAATTCTACAAGCCCCACACTGCACTGAATCAAGACAATACAAGAGCAATACTGAGGGAAGAGACTGCTCCATATTCTTTTATAACAATTATTAACTTGGTCCAAATGGAGTAAATCAATACATATGAAACATACCTCCTCTCCTCACCCAGAATAACAAGTAATAATGCCACTGAAGAAGAGAGCACAGAGATATTTGAGAGAAGGGCAAGGAGAAGCGCAAAGGGCAGAGAAAAGTGAGCTTATTAGGAAAAGATTGCATCAAAAAGCACCACACACATCTGGACAAATACTCACCCACAAGGTGACAGAATGAATATGATAGCACATGCACCTATTAATGTGATAGGCTTATGTGCCCCTAAGTGTCTCTGACGGCCCTATCCTTGTGATATTAATACAACTCTACTAGTTAACGGGTCAGCCTTTGCAATTTTACCTGCCGTGCATTCTGCAACCAAACCTATAGAGCAAACATTACACTTGGTGGATGGAAGAATGGGAAGAGGGAAGGAAAGAAAAACAAAAGCGATTGATATAAATGATCTGCCGACCGAAAGAGGCCCCTAGGCAGAGGCGAGCGAAGGTCCGCTCGATACCAATTGATCGCGGGAGGCCCAGGCATTCGTCTTAATTCTGACTAATTAGGGCAGCGACTGACGAGGAGGGGGTTATAGGGACAAGTTGTTGGTGCATGTGTATGTGTGGCTGTGCGTCAATGAGACCTCCCAGATTACAAAATCAAGCCCCCATGTTTACAAAGTGTGGAACAAGTGGAGGATTAAGGAAATCAGTTTAGGAAACAACAACCGTCACCACATTAGTGTTGCTGCCAAAATAATTCCCATGTCTTCAGTTGGTTGCCTAACAGGCAGGATGGGAGTAAATCCACACTTCGCTCACTTTTTTTTATCTTGTTTGTGTGAGAACTGCTGATTATCTTCTGCTAGCACAAGTTTGGTCCTCAGTAGCCAAGGGGCAGCAGAGGAGAGATGCTTTTTGAGCCTCACCCATTGCACAGATAGACATCAAAGTCATTTAATTGGCAGGAAAGAAAAGTTAGTTTGATCACATAACAAAAGTATGATTTCTGTGTGTGGTCATTGGTGTAACTCGGTGTTAAGAAAACGATAGGGTATAAGCCCCTGGTGCAAGGGTGAATGATACCACACTTGAGGCAAATTGCTTTAGTGTGCAATATTACTGTAAAAGCCAGCAGTGTGAACCTGGGAACAGGGTCCGTAGCCCCTTGTAGAGTGTGGAGGCAATCGTTTATTACTCTGGTAGAACTTTTTGGGCCAATTTATCCATTTTGTTCATTTGTTGTGTTGTTCATTCTGTCCTAAATTTACTGATTCATACATAATACTGTCATGTTGCAATTGTAACAACTGAAGTAGAAGTAGAGGTACTTGCAAACATACATACTTGAATAAGAAAGTATCACATTAAAAACATCATAATGTGGGATTTATTATAGACTTACAGTATATACTGTGTTCTAGCAGGTTATTGTTTTCTGTCAATATACACTCAACAAAAATATAAACGCAACACTTTTGTTTTTGATCTAATTTTTCATGAGATGGACTCAAAGATCTAAAATTCATTCCAGATAAACAATATTACCATTTCTTTCAAATGTTGTCC
>JAQQAE010009951.1:0-14329 GCA_029823295.1 Pseudamia nigra
CGTTGGTCCAGAACGGATTAATTGGTTTTACATGTATTCCTATGGAAAAAGTTGGATCGTACAACGACCGATTCGGACCGTGACACTGGAACGGATTATCGTCGTGTGAGCTTCCACTGTAAAGTGAAAATTAAATTGAGTCTCTGTGTGCCACACAGAATGCTACCACATCTCTGCATGTTTACTTTGAGAACTTTAAACATGTTTTGAAGAGTCATTTAAAAGCTGTGCTGTGTTGTAACTCAGACCTGGCATCATTCATGACTCAAAGCTCTGTCGCAGCACAGAATACCACAGAGGGCAGCAGATTGGCCGACCCTGGAAACCCTAAAAAGCCTCTCCAGTTTCCTTGGCTGCAGCACCTGACCTGGGACGGCATACTGTACATTACATCAAAAGCTCTTGGCTCATCTTGTAGACAGTCAAAGGTCTGAATGTTGGCCAATAGCTTTGTCTCACTCTCTTTGGCTGCCCGCTGCTGCTGGTGCCCGCTGAGGAGACTTCCTTTGTAACAGGATGGACAGACCATCACAACTACCTACTGTGACAAGATAGAGTTTGAGTTTGGTGTTTGTCTGTGCTTGAGACTTAGACATAGTTAGATGAGAGCAGCTGAGTGTATTTTTCCACAGCTTAAAGGAAGATGTAAAGCACAAACAAGCTGCAAAGCATTGATAATGAAAAAAAAAAAGTTGTGAAATCTTGCAGAGGAATATCAATTATAGCATAGACTTGATAAATTGTCTGTACACTTGGGTGAAACGTACAGTATAGCTGCTTTTCAAACATGGAAGTGCAGAGCAGCATTTTCAGTTTTATTCCTAGTGATACTTTTTTCCATTGATAGTTTACAGGAGAAGTGGCGTCTCAAGGCATCCTTCCTCCACCGTGTACTTTCAGAACCCAGCGTGTCATGTGAGGCTTTCATCAATCTCAGGTTGTCATGTTTGTGAACGGTCACATGTCTGCCCCACTGGATAAGTAGAGATATCAGCGTGCGTGCCTCACTTTCGGTCTGCTGTGAATTTTTAAGTATTTCTAGCCACATGTATTCATGTTTGTGCTTTGGCATTACACTGCAGTCTTGTCTGTTTCTGTGCATTTTTTTTGTTTGTGTGGGTGAACGCTGCAGGCCTGCCAGGGTTGTGTAAAGACAGCGACTGTCATCAAGTTCCTATCAGGGCTATTTTAGGTGGCCACACTCTGCCTTCTTAGAAGTGCAGGGTCATGGTAAAGATATAGTTTTACGTAAAAGCTGCGCACATATCACACACATGCAGCAGCATACTGGTGAGTGCCAGTATGTTAACTGGTCATCTATTTAGGCCTGCATGCCTGCTTACTTGATGTGACAACATGAAGCCAAGTACACTGCAGGATATGTGGCTCCTTTGTTATTGTGATTTGCCATTTGTAGTTCATTAGAATATTTTAGATTATAGTGAATAGACATGAGCATACTAAAACATGGAAATTATTAAAAAAATGGAAAATGCACAAAGCAAATTTGAATTGGGCAATCTGTTTTTAAGTGTATGTGGCTGCCACAATTCACAGCATCACTATAATCACTGTGTTTGTTCATGAACAGTTTCCAGTTTCACGGCTTTGATGATACACGATACAATGAGGACAGAACCTTGCAAACAGTGCAACACATTTAGCAGACAGAGTTTTTATTCCTGCATGTGGGTACAGTGCACTGTCTGAAGTCAGTCCAGAGTTTAATCTGAACCTAATGCAAGGGATTTTTAATTGACAGGAAGCTGTTGCAAACTAATTTGCATACGCTGTCACTTTTGGTCATCTTGCCCAGTGGTCTGCAACCTGTGCATCCAGTAATCAACAAAGTAAGGGGAAAAATGAATAAAATAATAGTAAAATTTAGCAAAACAAAGCAGTGAAATAAATGAACAAAAACAATAAAATAAAGAAACATAAGAAAAATAATCAAAAATGGTGAAAAAAGAAAAGCAAAACATTTAAAAAGAACAAAATCAACAAAAAATTATTAGGAACATGGACAAAAAAAAGCCCAAAGTAGATAAAATAATAAATGAAATCAACAAAAATGAAGAAATGAATCAATAAAATACACAGAAATGAATTCAATCATCAAATAAATAAGCAGAAAATTAACAAATTAATAAAACCATGAATAAAATAATACACCAGTTCTTTTTGCACCTTATCATGTGCTGCATAAATGGTTCAGATGTTTTTTGTGGCTCTAGATGTATTATTTTTTTTCCTGAACCAAAAAAATAATAATTAAAAAAATGCTTATCAACTCAGGGCAGACCTGCTGATGTGGAACAAGATGTTCAGATAACAGTAGTGTGATTACTTTGTCTTCTGGGAGCCTGAAAGTCAAACCAGAAAGTGCACTTTGTCACATGACCAAAGTCACCTATTTGGAGCTTTTAGAAAATGCAGTAAATCAGATAGAGATGGGAGGAGATTGATGGTTTGGTTGGACAGTATAATTCTGGGTTTTGACCTTCCAACCACATAGAATCTGTTGTCACTTATTTTTGGTGTCAGTGATTGTGACACGTCACCTGTCACTTGTTCTTTGACAATTTATTGTGCTTTCTACATAGTTTCTACGGCTCCAGTTCAACCTGATGATCTGTTCATGTGATTCCTTATGAGGCGAAGTCATACACTCAGTACAGTCATCACTATTGTTCTGTCATGTGTTGCTGAGTCAGAACATGAAACAGCACTGCAATAGGGTGTGAAGTGTTTTAAGGCAATAATTATAGCTATTGTAATGTATCAGTTATCAGTATTCATGTTTCTTTTTTTCTTTAGGGTTTATTTTGATCAAAATGTTTCTATTTTTTTTTATCATGCTCTGAGCTTAAAGAAGAGTCAAAAGCAGTCATCTTGGGCATACTTTTTGTCTAGTTGAATAAGAACTCAGTTTGGGATAATTTTGCTGCTTCATTTTTGTTATTTTTGATCACATGTTTCTGTGTTATGCTGAAGAGCAATTTAGAATTTTTATTAAAATTTCACAGAGTTTATTGGCAACTATAAACCAAATGTATGCAAAAATATAACGTGTGGAACTGCAAAACCTTTTGGCCATGACTGTATGCTAGCTTTCCCAACATTAACCCAAAATGGCAAAAAAAATCACAATAGGTGTGTTCTTGTTGTGATATTTATTGTTCTGTTCCTTTTCATTTGTTCATCCCTTAATTTTAATTATTCATAAGGCTTATGAATAATTTAAAACCAGAAACAACCATCTAGTTTCTTCAGTTTTTACTCTTGTCCAGACCAAAAAAAAAAAACAGAAAGAAACCGTTGACACAGACAGATAGGAAAAATGTTTTGCGAACACTTCAGGCCATATTGTCCAGCTCCATTTGTCAATTACGCTGGATCAGAACATGTAAAATACAGGAAAAGGTCTAAAGTATTGAGACAGTTTCCAGAAAAAAGGTGCTAGTTGTTGCCTTTGTTCTAATTTACCACTATGATTTTTGCAACAAAGAAATGACAGCTCAAAGCAGCATGTGTCTCTGTACTTAAACCCTCACTTAACCATTCAGTAAGTAGATGAACCGTGGTGTTGTCAAGAGCAGTGGCCCCTGGGCGTTGTATTATTTTCCCTCATGTGCTCATTCTCATGTGATCGCTGGAATGCAGAAATCCCTCAACGGGTATGCAGGTAGTCAGGTGCTCTGGTGTTTACTACAACAAGTCTATTTTGTGTCATCTGCTGGAGAATGTGACACAACCTGTATCAGCCTACAGATCATTACAGAGTAAAGATATGAACCAAGAAGATTTCATATCACACCACTGGACGTGCAGAAGCAGCCATTATTCTACTTGAGACACCTGAGAAATAAAATATTCTTGTTTTGTGTCATTCAGTTGATGATTTCTTAGGAGCATCGCAGTACAGAGAGAGCTACAGTAAACGGTGGGCTTAAATGTGCATCAAACTGGAGCACCAGGAAGTGTGAGGAGGCCCAAGGGCCGACGTGAGGAACGTGACTAGTACACGTTTGCAGAGTGGCCAGCGCATGAGTGTTGAGATGTGTTTGGCAGGTCAGTGTTTTCTTAGTCATCAACAGGCTGCCGCTATGGAAAACTGCTTAATCTAGCATGTTGTTCATGTGTGGGTTAATCTTTCATCATGCATGGATGTTGCTGGTTCTATTTGCAACATTTTGCCAGTCTTTTCCCGCTTAATTTGCTTTTAAGAGAGACTGAAAAAATGTTGCAGATTTCACAAACTGTATCAGGAGAGGTAGGCTGTGATGGGTTGATGACTAATAGACGGTGTCTCTATTGGAAGTAGTAAATTTGAGGGGTGCAAGGGATATAACTGATTGTGTTGTGTGTAATCAAGATTATTTTCACAGCTGAAATTTTTGGCAGAGGGACAGTGCTGATATCAGACAATTAACCCACTCTACACTTTATTGCTGCTCCTGCTTCTGGTCAATTTCTCCAATATAGTGAATGCCAGCAGAGTTGGAGTGAAAAATGTCAAATCTGATTGAGTGTATAAATCATGTGATTAACTCTTGCAGCTTTACTAAGGATTATATAGGACCGCAAGCTACATTGGAAAAAGGACACATATGCTCTTTCATTAATTTTATTTATTTTCTTTTTTCAACATTTTACATTAACGCTAGACATCCAATCTTTGCGAAAACATGCATGAAATTACATAGTAAACAACAAAATGTTAAACAACCCAGAACATGTTTTATATTTCAGAATTAGCCGCATTTAGCTTTGATGCGAGCTTTGCATTCTCTGCCATGTCAGAAGGTTATTGGCTTCCTTCTTGCCTTCTTAATGTGCTTTAGACCATCAATTATGCAGAGGAAGGGTGTGTACAGAGTCAGCAGTCCTGTTAGTGTTAGTGCTACTACAGCTACTGTACAAGTCCACATAATGGCAAGAAACGCTCAGAAGGACCTCCCACACTTTGGACTGAAGGGATATTTATGTAACTGTCTTCTGACTCTGACAAACAGACAATACCACACACTCACACAGCTCAGATGTTGCGGTGAGAGTGAGGGCTCTCTGGGGTCACTGCCTAGGTCGAACTCTGCAGCAAAGCAAACACTGCTACTTTCTGGTGACCTTTTATCAGTGCACATTGACAGGTCGGGCTGGTTCAGAATTCATGCTCATACTTCGGGGTACGAGCCTCTTCAAAGACGATGCGGTGAGGAGTGACAAAAAAAGCATCAAACCTAATTGTTGTGGTACTTAATGATGACAGTTTATCCTATTGGTCCCTTTGTCTTTTGGGATTTATTCTATTTATTTTGTTGTTATGTGATCTTATGTCGTTTTTCATCTTTTTTTTTTTACATTTAGCTTTGTTTTTGTCTTTTTTTCTTTTGTGTCTTTTTGCATCATTTGAAAATTATATGGAAGTTTGGTCTTCTTACATTTTTTGTCTCTTATCTATGCCTCGAAACCACAAATAACCATATGATTTCTTTAACTTTCAGTCAAAACTAAATCTCACCTTTTAAACTTGCATTATAAAATGATTTGTCATTTGGACGTATAGATCAGTTGCTCTTTTTGATTTTTGTCAAAAGTGAAGTTTTTTTTTCCAACTCTGCTCCTGTGTATTTTTTGGCACGCAGTGTTTTTTTTTTTTTTTTTTTTTACTTTTTGAGCAAGTGATCTTTATGTCCTTGTTGACTTTAGTCTGCTTTGATGGCAGAACGCAGGGAAGTAGGAGCACAATGGACGAGAGGAACAAAAAAAAAAAAACGAGGCCAATTTAGAAACAAACACACAAACAAATCCCCACAGTGACTCTCTTGTCACAGCGGTCGGCGGTCCCGGGTCGGCGGTCCCGTTACTGCTGCCGCTGTTGCTGCCTCTGTGACTGTCCAGCACACACTGTGTTCCTGTGATCACCTGACAGTCTCATGTTGTTGTGCAAATTTAGTTCACCTCTATTCTTAGACCCTGCTTTGCTGAGAGAGAAGAGACAGGGGAGAGGGCTGGGGAAAGACTGGCAGACTTGCAATGATGCCCAGGTAGGAGTCGCTAATATTTAACTAGGCTGCGCATGTGGACATGGTAGAGAGACTCGAATGGAGATCCCAAGGGTACTTTTCTTCTAGTTCTTAGTTCTGTTTTTTTGTTGGAGACCTGTGACTGTTGATGGCAGGTTGGTTTGAAAGCAGTGGAACTCTTTAAGTGCCAGTGAAGATTTATTAAATCCGCAGAGGGCACATTATGTAATGTGGATTACAGGGTTTGTGGGAAGAGTGCATCAACCATCTACTCTGTTTTGAGCTCTTATGTGATCTCCTGCAGAGCTTCTTAACTTTTGACAAGGAAGTAGTTAAAGCATTGTCAGGTGGTGAAGGACATACTTGTTAGTTTCCGGGCATTCAGGACAGTCTTCTCCTAAATGACGGGACTTTCCTCTTGTGGTTAACAGGTTTCTAAAGGACAGTGTCTCTGTTTTGTGGCTCTGAACACATCAAGCGGAAGAGCTTTTGAGTCATTTTCAGTCCAGAGGTGAAGTCAAAAGCATTCCAAGCATGTAGCGGTTATGAAGTCATGTGTTGCTTTTATGAATGACTCCCCTCTTTCCTTTGTCAGCGCTGTGACTGTCACAAGTTTACCGACGGGACACTTCCCCCTTCACTCTCACTGTCACTCTGCTGTTTTGTTTCTCTGCAGTTCTCCGAAAAAGATATTGAGATTTGCACAAATGTAACTTGAAGTTTTTTTTCCTCAGTTTTCCTTCAGTGTTAGCTTCACATTCACAATTGTTCTTTGTCTCATCCTTTATTTTAATTATTTTTAATATTATTTCAAATCCTGTACCTGCACGTGTGCTCTATTATTATATTATATTTATTTTCTGTGTCAACACTGTATGCTGCTGTTACAAAGGAATTTTCCCAGTGTGGGATAAAAAAAGTATATCTTATCTTATCCTTTATCTTATCTTTACTCCAGCCATTGTTGTGAAACCCATCCTTATCTTTGTTCTTTTTCCTTTATTTTGTTCCATTTTTGGAGGCATTTTCACTCTTTTTGCTCACTTCCTCATTTAACTGATGATTATTTCTTAGTCTTCTACCATCACTTATGGCTCTTTTTTGTCTTTTGTGTCCATTATGTCAAAATTGTTGTCTCCAGATTATCCAGATCTCCCCTGTTTTGACTTCAAATCAACATATTCCCTTTATTTTTGTCATTTTTTTTTAAATCATCAACATTCATCTTAAAGGTCCCACACTGTGAACATCCGTCTTTATTGGGTTTTGAGGTTTATATAAACTTTTGTTTTGTTTTGTAAAATAAAAGCTGTGAAAATATGAACTTGCTCAGTACTGCTCTTCCCAAGAAGTCTTCATAGCAAGATGATCAACAGGATAAACAGGCTGTTATGAATTTTTGATTTGTGACAAGTCATAACCAATCATTGTCCAGATGAAGTGAATTGGTCCTAGCCCCATGAGCTAAATTTGGAATGAGGTGCTGTTGAACCAATCAGTGTTTTCTGATGGAAAGTAAGCAGGGACAGTTCTTCTCAATAAAATGAGAACATGTGTGATAGAGTTACAAGGAGGTCAAACAACTTCACACACTTTATTTTGTCAACAGTCTTTAAGCGCTAGAGATAGAAATGTATGCATCACATTATGGGACCTTTTTTAAAGTGCTAAAACTTGAAGACTGTCCCTTAGAGTTGACTACACTTTCACACTTTTAACTTAAAAGTAAAGGTACTGTTACTCCAAGTATGTTTTGTGGAACAGAGTGTCAACAGGAACATGCAGCGAAGCTCCATTAGCCATTCATATCTGTAAATACGTTAGTAATGTAAGGGTGTCGTCTAATGACAAGGAGGTATGTGTCAGAATGAAACAGCTGTTTGATTTGTAACTTCTTATTCAGAACTCTAAGTGGGACCCATACAACGTAACTCAAGCTCATTATGTAGGTCTGGCATGTGTTATGTCAGAATCAATAGATGTGCCAGTCCTCTGGAAGGACTTTTTTGAGTTGGGCATTAACCATCAGTCTAAACATAAGAGCAATACACCAGTACGGCAGTAGAGGTGTTCACAGACAGGATTCAGGATGACTTCATGTCTAAAGAAGTCGTAAATATCTTCAGTTTTATAAAACATAAGGCCTCATAAGTAATTTAAATGTTTGCAACTCTTATGTTCTACAGTCATTTGTCCATATTTCTGAGCTTTAAAGCTGCATCTCCACCTTTTGTACTTCGAACATGAACACATTTGTTGCAGGTTTCTTCATTTTGTGGACTATTCTGGTCTTTTTTTTCTGCCTTTTTGGTCAGTTTTTGTTTATTTTGTGGAATATTTTGGTGCAGTTTGTACAATGTTGTAATAATTTTGTTAATTTGGTTCTGACTTGCTAGTTTTTTTTTTTACTCACTTTCTGGGTTGTTTTATTCATTTTTGTTCATTTTGTTGGCAAATTAATTAATTATTTTTATAGTTCATTTTGTAGTATCTTGTTCAGTTTTGTGGCAGTGTTTGGCCTATTTGGGCCATTTTTTTATTTTGTAGAACATTTTGTTCATTTTTGTGAGTAATTTGTGTATTATTGTGATCATTTTGTTAATTTTTTTGTTCATTGTCTTGGTTATTCATTTTTGTTGTTGGCAAATTTATTGATTATTTTGACAGTTTTCCATCATTTTTTGAGTTTGTTGGTAAATTCTTGGTGATTTTTTTTTTCCTCCTATATTTTCTTTATTATATTCTTTATTTATTGCTCATTTTGGTCATTTTGATGAAAAATGCATGCAAAGTTAAATGTGAATTAATTTAAAGTAAAAATATAAATACATGTATCAAGGATTAACTATCCAAACCTCATTCTTAAATTTGGTTGAAATGAATGTAAGAAGGTCTTAAAACACAGAAAATGTAACTGTCCGACATCTGTACACACCCTAGGTTCGATTTACAGCATGCCATTGTGTGTGATTTACATAATTTACAGTTGAAGGACCCGAGGAAGAACATGCTTTATAGGAGTGCACCAACGGTCTCTTGATCGTAAACCTGAACGTTAACGAACAGTGTCTGTGTTTTAGCTCGTTTTCTAGAACATTTCACATGCCTAAGAGGTCGGTAATACTTTGGCGAGATCGACAAGTATCTATGGGAGTGCCCTGAACAGATGGAGAGAGAAACAGTCGTATTTGCTCCAGGCAGTGCAGGGAGAGTGACATACACTGTGGTTTCAAAAATTCAAAACACCTTTTTTTCGTCCATATCAAAGCATGAGCTGTTCTGGTTTTACTTTGTCATGATGAATTGATCTGGTGAAAAAGGTCACACAGTGATTGTTACAGACAACGTTGTGATTTGTGACTTCACTATCAGTTCAGCTGCTTAGTTAAGAAAAGGGGCGAATGTTCCTTTTCTACTAAAACACACGAATAAGCAAAAAACAGGTACTTAAAACACAGTTCCTAACTCTGTTTATTGTTATTACCTCCAAACTATCACCAGAGGTGATAGTTTGTTTATTTCCAGTTTAAAAAACAAACAAAATTAAGCCTAAATGGACAAAAAAAAAAGCCAAAATGTTCAAAAACATGAATGAAAATGACTACAATGAAAAAGATAACCAGCAAAACAATCAAGAAAATGAAAAAAAAAAAAATGTCCAGAATTGTCAACATAATAAGTAACCAAGTTAAACCTTTTGGCAAAATAGTTAACAGAACATCAACAATATATACAAAACTAGCAAAATTATAAACATAATATTAACAAAGCTAGTCAAAATTAGCAACAATGATCAGCAAAATTAGCAAATATTAATACCTACATCACCCTAAATCTGTTCAAGATGGACCTTTCTGGACATTTAAATTGCAATTTTTTTTAGTTTCACAGGCAAATTTAGTGACTTAGATTGTGTTTTGATTTAACTCTGCAGCTTTAATGACAACTAAACACTTGTTGTTAGCACTGTACTGTGTGGTGTCTCACCTGTGCTTCACTATTTTATGTGAAGGTGTTGGTGACTCCTTTTTATGAATTAGTTGGAAACAGAGGTTGGCATTTTTCACTGTGGATAACTCAAATCAACACTCCGAGACAAGTGCAACTTGTACATCATGTCTCTGTCGTGTAGCCTGTTGAATGTCCACATCACATGGGTTGGCGTAGTTACCACTAGTACAGTGTTGGACTGTTGTCCAGACCTGTTGCCACACTTTGATAGCACTGGCAAAGCTCATGTGGCTGTAAGTGTGACACCATCCACTAACAGTTTGAAGCGGGAAGAAAAGCTTGTTTGTCTGGTTTGTACTTTAGTCAATTGTCTTTAGTGACTCTGAGGAGTGACCATGTAGAGAGTCCCAGTGTTAAAGTGATTAAATCTCAGTTTGAAGAAAATGGACACATTTGAGGTTGTTCGTTTAGGTTTCAAAGTAGAACGGTGAGGATGCTGACTGAAGTTATCATTCAATGGCAGGATTGTTTCAGAGTACTATCGGGTCACTGCTGGAAATGTTTTCACACTGAAATGATAATGATCAGACTGTTCTGCATCCAGTGTTGCTTATATAAATCATCTGAAAAGGTTCTCTGGTATTACTGTGTTTTTAGGTCACACGCAGTATGTGAAGCTCAAAATGACTTTGGTTTGACAAGTTAACACGAAAGCTGCAGCACATGACTCCTCACAGCCACCTTTCTCTCCCCCAAAATCACTTTGCCTGCTGGTCACACTTTGACATCACTGTTTGGTAAATATCAGTTCACATGCATGGGCATGTACACACAGACTTTCTCTAACTTAGACACACACACACAGATATCCTCTGCTCTGTCAAGGCTCACTGAACAACAACTGAAACCCTACTTTCAGATCTCAGCTTCTGTGAGTTATTTTATTGGCAGGGGATATGGACTTAACTGTCCCCCCCAACCCCCAGTCCCCTCTTCCCCAAACCATGTACTATAAATATTTGTGTTTAGGGACACTCCCTGGTCCCCAATAAAAGGCTATATATAGGCCCAGCTCTGTGTCCCTGTGTCTGACCCATCTATCCATCAGATCAGTGAGAAATCCTCAACTGTCTGTCTGTCAGTCCAATCCCCTGTCATCTTTACAGCCCCTACTAAATCATCCTGTGGGCCGGGTTTCTCCAAAAGCAAAGGGGGCTGCCAGAGTCCGGTCAGTGTGTGCTCACACCCACTTTGAGCGAGGGACACTCTTAACTAGGCTTTCTAGGAATGCAGGTGCAAATATGCAGCAGCACCCCCACACTTTATTACCTGAGATGACCAGCATTACAAAGATAAGCCAAGTCACAGGTTGCCTAGCAACAGCCATGGAGCAGTGGTTGTAAGTAAAAACAGCCTGCTGTTACTTCACTGTTTAGCAGTATTTGTACCAAGTGGGAACGAGTCTCTACGAATGTCTCTACCGCAGTACCATGAAAGACAGTTTCATCATAGTGTGTGATGGTTTTGGTGACTGCACTTTAGGACACATTCAAAGTTCTGGAGATTTTTCAGATTGATTGATTAATCGAAGTAAAGGTGGACTGTATTTTTCTTGTCATAGTACGTAATATAGTAATCGTAGTAGCACTAATAGGGCTATTGACTCGGTACCCACCTTTCTCTACACAAGACCACTGATGATCTAATGCACGTTAAGAAGGAAAGAAATGGCTCAAATTAACTCTTGACAAAGGCAAACCTCAGGTGACTACCTCGTAAATCTGATGAGAGAATTCCATGAGTGTACAAAGCTGTCATACTACATAATTTAATGCATGCTCTTTCACAGTTTTGATGTCTTCAGTATTAACGGACAATGCTGAAAATAATAAATAAAGAAAAAAACACTGATAATATCCAAACTTTTGACTGGTGGTTTGATAGAACACACTATTGCACACATCATTTTTATATTAACCATTATAAATTATGTAAAAATAAAATTTCTTCTACAACTATGGCTCATTTGAAATCACGATTTCTGTCAGAATAATTGTATTCTGGGTTTTTTAACCTCATCTTATTTAATTCCCACATTCTCTAATAAAGTTGTAAATGTTAGCTGCATCAAAAACAATAGGATATGCAATTTTTTTTTCTTTGACTGTTACTAAATGCTATTTGAATTTATTTGCTTTAAAGTTAGTCAGTCTCAATTCACCTTTAGTGAGTTTGTCTACTTAGTTTCACACATACTTCACTCAAGTGTTTTAGAAATTTTATGACCATTAATTTTTTAAGTTCTGATTCAGTTTAGAACCATTCAGTAGGGCCATGTGTATCGTCTGCTCCTGCTACAGATTCTGCTGTGAACCGAGACTTGTTGCAGCGAACGCCTCATTGAACTCACTCAAACAGCGGCGCTGCAGACTGGTTGAACTGTGTAACTGCCCGAATTTAAAATTAGAGTAGGATATATTATTCTGTGCTATTCAGCTGACTGAGTGGCTGCTCGTCTGGCTACTCCATTTGTGGGGATTAGGATGTCTTGGCATACTGAGTGTTTGTGCCTCCCCACTGGTTGAGGTATGAGGTTGACGAATGGCAGCCATGGCATGGAGTCAGTTGGCACCGGACTGGGAGGAATGATAGCTTTTAAGAGTGAATTTCAAGAGTGCTGGTGTCACGCAGCAGTCAGTTGTTGGGATAGACAGACGTACACTATATTGCCAAAAGGATTCACTCACTCATCCAAATAATTTATATCAGGTGTTCCAATCACTTCTGTGGCCACAGGTATATAAAATCAAGTGCCTAGGCATGCAGACTGTTTCTACAAACATTTGTGAAAGAATGGGTCACTTTGAGGATCTCAGTGAATTCTAGCGTGGTACTGTGATGGGATGCCAACCATGCAGCAAGTTGAGTCATTAAATTTCCTCACTCCTAAATATTCCACAGTCATCTGTGAGTGGTGTTATAACAAAGTGGAAGCGATTGGGAATAACAGCAACTCAGCCACGAAGTAAAATGACACAGTTGGATCAGCGGATGCTAAGGCGCGTAGTGTGAAGAGGTCACCAACTACACACCTCCAAACTTCATATGGCCTGCAGATTAGCTCAAGAACAGTGCGTAGAGAGCTTCATGAAATGGGTTTCCATGGCCAAGCAGCTGCATCCAAGCCATACATCACCAAATGCAATGCAAAGTGTCAGATGAAGTGGTGTAAAGTACGTCACCACTGGACTCTAGAGCAGTGTAGACATGTTCTCTGGCGTAACGAATCACGCTTCCCCATCTGGCAATCTGATGGGTGAGTTTAGGTTTGATGGTTGCCAGGAGAATGGTACTTTTCTGACTGCCTTGTGCCAAGTGTACAGTTTGGTGGAGCGAGGATTATGGCGTGGGGTTATTTTTCAGGAGCTGGGCTTGGCCCCTTAGTTCTAGTGAAAGAAACTGAATGTTTGAGCACACAGAGAGATTTTGGACAATTCCGTGCTCCCAACTTTGTGGGAACAGTTTTGGGGATGGCCTCTTCCTGTTCTCATATGCACCAGTGCACAAAGCAAAGTCCATAAAGACATGGATGAGAGAGTTTGGTGTGGATGAACTTGACTGGCCTGCACAGAGTCCTGACCTCAACCTGATAGAATACCTTTAGGATGAATTAGAGCAGAGACTGAGAGCCAGGCTTTCTCGTCCAACATCAGTGTGTGACCTCACAAATGCGCTTCTGGAAGAACGGTCAAAATTTCACATGAACAGACTCCTAAACCTTGTTGAAAGCCTTCCCAGAAGAGTTGAAGCTGTTAAACCTGTAAAGGGTGGACCAACGTCATATTAAGCCCGATGGATTAAGAATGGGATGTCATTTAAGTTCATATGCGAGTCAAGGCAGGTGAGCAAATACTTTGGGCAATATAGTGTAGAAGGTAGATAATACATACGCAGCGTTTTAATAAATAATTACACAAGTTCCCAACTAATCTGAATGTCATCAGAAAATGGCACAGCACGTCTTTCGTATACATGCAAGTTTCCAAATCAGGAGAGAGATTTTAAATGAAAGGAAAGTGTGTCAAATATGCGTCATGCTCATGTATTTAGTACAAAAAAAATTAATAAGCAGTGAACACTTTGTACTAATATATTGTGCCATATGTTTGCAGAGTGCCGTGTGACTGAAGCATAACTAACACAAATGTTTAACAGTATGAGAACTGTTTCTTTTTGTCCTTTGATTTAAATGTCAGTGATGTCTGCTGCTTTATCAGCACCCACTAAATGCTAAACTAAATGGTTTCTACCTCTCACCCGTCTCTGTCTGCCCCCCCCCCTTCCTCCAAACA
>JAQQAE010009952.1:0-14329 GCA_029823295.1 Pseudamia nigra
TCCTCTGTCCACTAACCCCAACCGGTCGAGGCAGATGGCCGCCTACCCTGAGCCAATGGTTCTGCAGGAGGTTTTTCTCTTCTGTTGAAAGATTTTCCTCCCTCCTGTCACCTTTGGCTTGCTCACGGTGGTTCTGTTGGTTTTACTCTCTGTATAGTCATGAGGTCTCGGCCTCGAATTGTGAAGCGCCTAGAGATAATCGGCGATTATGATTGAATTGAAGTGAATTGAATTGGAATGCTGGAGGCAGGGCAGACCACCAGACAAGTTGCCAAAGCAGTAAATGTCCATCACTCCACAACAGTGCACATACACCAGCGTTATTTGTCCAGAGGAACAACAGCAGAGCAACCATGACTTGTTGGACCACATGTAACAACCAGAAACCAGGGGCCATATATCCACCTCTTACACCTCAGAAACGGGTTCCGATCGAGCACTGTTACAGCAAGAGATACGACTGACACACACAATGGACCAAACATGGAAAGACATAAGCAGCATACGTTGTTGGAGTACTCACTCTTTTTGACGTTTTTGGACCTTTATTGTTTGCTTTGTAACTGGTTATGTTAGGGTATTCATTAAACGCCGATGAGGAACAATATATGAGTGGTCAGTCCTGAGAAATCCACACAGCAAGATTTTTAGATTTACATTTTCAAACATCATAAGTTTTACCCGATTATAGTCATGTTAAAATAAGCCCCACCCCCAAGAGAAATTGGCCAATATTCCTGACTTTTTGTTCTTCAGAAACCATTAAAAGATACACTATTTTTTGTGTGTTTATATCAGCCTCTAGCCAGAATGTGATCCCTGGTCACTTGGGGAATGACCAATCAGAGTGTTTTATGACTAAAAGTAGACAGTTATGACAGCTCACAGTAAAACCAGAGCATGTGTAACAGGGTTATAAAGATTCCCCAGTTGAATGGAAAACACTGTAAAGCCTTTCAGGTACAAAGCCTCTGTATACAAGTACAAGACTATTTACCACAGATGTGATGAGTAACAAAGTGAACAACTGCTTTTCTGAGCTCAGGAAAAGCTGGTGTTTTGGAGATACCTGGTTTTCACAGGACAGCGATCTTGAAGTATATGATGTCAACAGTCAACACTATATAAAGTAGTTAAAATGACCTCCACCTTATGTGTCTACTGCAATAAAATGCAATATGCAGCAGTAAAATGAATCAAAGACATCATATATAATATTAAAACACAGCAGGGACTGTTTTACTGCACAATAACTGCTTTTATTTTTCACGCTTTAAATACATTTTATTGTCAATGCTCAGATGCAGAAGTAGTGAAGTAAAAGCTTTGCAGTGTGGCATTTGCACTTTTTCTTTAGTAAAGGATCTGATTACCTCTTCTCATGCTACAGAGTTACATGTTTGCAAAATATGCTGCTGATCACGCATTTTAGACTCTTGTAAATACTACAGTGTTTCTATCCAGAGTCATCTTGGCCTTGGATATCGGAATGCTCATGATTCTTTTGGTTGGCATTCATCTTCAAATGATTACACAAAGCAACTTACACTTTAGTGTCTGGTTTTCCATCTTAGGATCTGACAAAAATAGAAAGTTGAGAAGATTTGTTGTCTTCTCTATCCAAGACAGTTTTGATTATACAGTGTTTTGTGGAAATACAGTGCTGCGAAAAGTATTTGCCCCTTCCTGATTTCTTACTTTTTTATATTTGTCACACTTAAAAGTTTCAGATAATTAAACAAATATTAGGCAAAAAAGAATCCAAAGATACTTGGCTCAGTGGGAAAAATTATGTGCTCCCCTCTTGTTAAATTATGAATTAACTAGGATTATCTAAATTTCTTTAAAAAGCTGAGTTCATTTTACCAGCCATACCCAGACATGATTATAGCCAGAGCAGTGAAATCAAGAAAACACAATCTTTCTGACAAAGTTAAGTGGGCTAATAGATTTCAAAAAGCAGCACATCATGCTACAATCTAAAGAAATTCAGACGAGAAACAAAGTCACTGACATCTGTCAGTCTGGAAAGGGTTAGAAAATTATGTATAGGGCTTTGAAACTCCAGCAAGATTCAACAACAGTACAATACTGAACCTTCCCAGGAGTTTTAGGCCCATCAAAATTACCCCAAGAACACATCAATGACTCATCCAGGAGGTCACAAAAGAACCCAGAACAACATCTAAAGATCTAGAGGCCTAACTTACTTCAATTAAGGTCAGTGTTTGTGATTAAGAAACAAAATGGGCAAAAATGGATGCATGGGAGAGTTCCAGAGTGAAAACCACTGATGAACGAAAAGACACATTTGCCAAAAATATCTAATGCCCAGGACTTGTTGAAAAATATTCTACGGACTGATGAGACAAAGGTTGAACTTTTTAAAAGGTATGGATCCTGCTTTAAAATTAACGCAGCTTTTTGTAAAAGAATATCATAAATGGTCAAACACAGTGCTAGTTGTATGTGATGGTCTGGGGCTGCTTTGCTGCTCCAGGACCTGGATGACTTGCTGTAATTGATTGAAACATGAATTTTACTCACTACCAGAAAATGATGGAGAATGTCATCAGTTCTTGACCTCAAACACTTCTGTGATGCAGCAGGACAAAAAATCCAAAACACACCAGCAACCTCTGAATGATTCATAAGAAATTAAGGTTTTGGACTGGCCTAGAAAAGGTCTGGATGTAAATCTGGTTGACGGATGGCATGACTTTAACAGGCCTTTCATGCCCAAAAACCGCCCAGTGTGGCTGAGTTAAGACCATTCTTTAAAGAAGAGTGGGTAGCTCATCCAGTTATTAGGTTTATGGGGCAAATATTATAGTTTTTCACATATGATCAGGTATATTTGAGTCTTTCTTTTATAAATAAAATCATTTAAAACCTGCACTGTGTATTTACTCAAGATATCTTTGTCTAATATCATAATTTGTTTGATGAGCTGAAATATTTAAGTGCAAGACATATACAACAAAAGCAAAAGGGAAACCAGGGAGGGGGCAAATACTTTTTGACAGCACATAATCAGTACATAATCCTGGTTCAGTGTGAAGTGAATTCGTTGTGACACGAAGCATGAAGCTTAAACTGGAAATGATCACAGAGACTGATATATACACAATTTTCACAGTAGACATTTTGATTTGTCATAGCAGGGGCAGCGCAGGTGAAAGTAATAACATTAATGATAGTTCTGTCCCAGCATGACATGTGAGTGAAACAGCACACATTGAATCAGAGGCTGGCAGTGGAACAGCGAAACGAAGCAGCCGGAATTAATGTTATTAGTTACACCTGTGTTTGACGAGTCAGACTGTCTGCTGTGAGAAACATCTATTAAAAGGGATTTGACTGTATCATTCTGTAAACAGTTCAGTGTGCACCACAGAATCCATACTCTTTAATGTTATAATACAATTTAACTGTCAAAGTACATGATTAAATTTGATTACATTACAGGATCTCCGGTGAATAAAGTGAGAACATAATCACTCTTAATCAGTGAGACTTGAAGGAACATTTCTTCAAACATTTACTGACACTTCAACAGAGAGGAAATATAATGATTTGTTGAGGGAACTTGGGTTATGTTGGTATGCCAGTGAAAAAAATGAAACTGTGCAGATCAAGCAGTTGTTGGACTGCTTGTATATAGTGGAGAGCGCTTCCAAGCACGTACCAGCTGCACTTCACATGCAGGTTTGACGTGAATGAGTGTTTAAGGTGCCGGCACTAGTTTAACACACACAAGCATAAAAGTTATAATTACGATTACCTTGCACATGAAGTCCAAAACCACTATGAGGCATTACGGTACAGTATATGAAGCTATGGAGTAGATATCAGCACCAACCCTCCACCAAAGGGAAATATCATTGCCTCTGTGACTTAAATATGCAGTGTGTAGGATTTAGCAGCATCTGCTGGTAAAGCTGCACACTGCAAAAAACTCAATACCCCTAACCTCACCCTATCCATCCAATTTGTTTAATTTTGTTTGGTCGACAGTGGCTGCAAAAATGTGAAGGCCCTCACCAGCGTCAGTGTTTGGACTGTTTGTTCTAAGATTCAGCATGTGGACTCTGTGGAGACCCTCCTCCCTCTGTCGATGTAAGGAGCTTAAACACAGTGACTATTATTCTCAGATAATTATACAGTAATGAAAAGATGATTATGCATCCTTTCCATTTATGCAAATAGACTCCTCTAAAGCAGATACGCTGTACCTATAACGTGGTGCATTTCAAGTGGACATGCATTTCTTGAGACTATTTTTACAGTGTTTACAGAATACTTTTTTAAACAAAAAAATAGATTGTTTTCACCTCCGTTTCACCAAAGCCTTAGAATTTGTTGTTTGTTTCAAGAGAAGAACTGTGTCTTTTAGCAAAGTTGAGCATGTTACATAACATATTTCTACATTAGCCTTTGTATTTTTTATACAGATGCTCCTCTCAAAACACCTGGAAACATATGGTGAAGTTGGAGGTTTTGCGTTTCTTGCAATATATACTGTAGCTTCATTGCTAGATCACTAAATCCTACACAGTGAACCTTTAATTTTCACAAATCTGTAACTGTATAATGATCAGGTGTTTGATATGTCCATGACTAAAACCATACTTATATAATATTTTTTATTCTTCTAATACTATTAAAGCAACTGTGAAAAAGGAATAGGTTGCCATGTTTAGTCTCATTTTTACAGGACACACAAACTGTATAGTTTACTCTCACAGTTGTTTTTTTTTTTTTATCAAACCATTTCCAGGCAGTTGATTACTGATCAACTGGGAGCTCTGTTTTCCCATTGTACTTCTCTGTTTCCACTCTGATGATGCTGTCACTTTTCACTGAGGTGATATTAACAACACACATGTCAAACTCATAGTGACTTCTGCTGATACAACACACAACAGTGACTATAAAAAAGGACTGCTTTCAATAAAAATGATCAATACTGAAAAAATAAATAAAAGGCCAGTAACAACTATGCTTTATTAAAGGGCTTATGTGACCGTTTAGATCATGAAACCATGGAAAACAACGTTTATTATATGTTAAGAGTCTTAAATTCACTCCAGTTTAAAGAATTACTGGACATGTTTATGAGCAGCTCATTATGTGTGATGTAGGAGGTGGACGCAATAATAAAGAGAAGGATTAAACTTTGAAGTGGTTACATCAAAACGAAAAAGGTATTTACACTGGTGAGTCATGTGACATCATGTGTCACTCGTATAAAAGACTTGAAAGCCATCACTTCTCGATCCTCAAAACATAGAAAAGCAATCATCACACTAATGTATCATCTCTGTAACTGACTTTGGTGACTGATGTGACACAGTGTTTATAACTGCAATTTGAAAAGCCTCAGGTAAAATCAAGACACAGCTCACTTACTCAAAGATCTGTTTGTCTGACAAACACAATCTCTAAAAGCCTCTTTCATCCCACTCAGCAACTTTGGCTCCTAATAGGATAACATTTGTCTTTTCTTTCCAACAAAAATCTAGGTTATTCTTGAAGTTCGTGCCAAAATGAGTTGAAAAACAGTCTTACAGTTGAAGGTTAGTCAGCAGGATTGTCCTTGTGATTTAAGATTTTCAGTGTGAGCTTGTTAGCGGTTCAAACGAAAGAAGAGAGTGGATGTCAGCACCTGTGATGAAGCATGCCACGCAGCATGTAAAACATGTCACAGCCTTGTTCTCTCCTCCAGCTCCTCCTGCACACAGCACTCCTCCACACTCTGCTTTTTATTACACAGTGCTGTGGCACCTGTAAGGCCTGACACAGCGATGTATACACCAGTGAACCAGGACCATCTGCAGCCTGTAAATGTTTGCCAGAGTGTGATACATTCTTCATTGGTCATGGCCCTTTTTCAAATGTTGTTATGCTTTATGCTGACAGAGATGAAAAAGCAACAGGAAGACAAACAGCCTTTATGAATTTAGTTAAGTGACTGCATTTATGACACTCTAAACTCAATTGAAATGACTAATTTTCAGTCCCGGATATCACATATGTTTTGCTTACGTCAAAGTCAATGTACATGGGGTCAAGTTGCTTTGAATTTCAATATTTCCTCTATAAATTTGTGAGTCATTTGGGTAACAGAAAAAGTCACTGCTTTTCATTGTGGTTGTCAGCGTTTTACATACTTTCAGTCCATCTGACTGTGTTGTGGCATCTGTATTCACTCCCCAAAGTATTCAGTTCAGTGATAAATGAATTATATGTGCAAAATATGAGAAACAACTAATGATATAACTTAATACCTGTGGTGTAAACCCATGTGTTACTACTACAGTGGTTACAGTTTTCTTATAGTAGCTTGCACCTTTAATACAACATTAAAGCAGTAAATTAAAAACACATATACTGTAAAATGGAAAAAAAACTTTGACTTGTGCTGCTATGTGGAGCTTTTTAGTCTCTTTGCCTCATTATTTTACCTTTATAGCCACTCTATGCCCAACTCCATGTTTTTGCCATAAACTTTATGTTTTAGTGCAGATATTCCACCTAGCTAAGCTGTTTATACTGTATATCATGATGAAGCTGGGGTTTTGCTCACAGTCCATGTGATTATTTATGTTACTTCCATTGCAGAATTTTACTTTATGGCTGTCATTAAATAAATGTGTTTGTAACCTATGGCAATGTAGTAAACCTAATAAAATACTATGTAGTAAGAGTTACAAGTGTCAAAAATGTTATGTTTTCATTAATATTTGTTTTTTGTTAGAGTGTTAGCAACATAACACAAGATGTTATGAACAAATTTTAATAATATTTTCAAAGTAGGTCTGAAATGGTATAAGGAATAATTGATTTGATTTTGGGTGGAATTCTTCATCATTGCAAGAAAGTTACATTTTCAACATTTTTGCTTGTAACTTCATAAATAATACTTAGAAATACAGAGAAAATATCATTGTTTTCTCCCACACCACAAAATTTGATCTGAATCCCAGGAATATTTTGAATCTGAAAATGGCCTTATCTCACATTGTTGATAATAAAATTATAAAAAGAAACAGACCACAACCAAAATTTGCTTAAAAAATTACTCAATTCTCACATGTGCCATTTCTGACCTGTCCTGAAAATGTCAAAGTCTGTAGATTACTTTTTGAGTTCTGTTGTTAACAAACAAGTAAACAAAGCTAATCCCTTTGGTTGTGATCCAGGATGTGTCCAACAGAGACTCAACACATCTGCCTTGGAGAATGTTTGTGCTTCTTGAGCACTTTTTAGTTTTCAAAATTAAATCATAATTGGATGATATTTATTTATTTTAATTTCAGAGAAATCAGACCTCTAGAAGGTGACAGTATTAGACTTGACTTGGAGGGCATATTTGTTTGGAGGGCATGTCTGTTTGCTTGTTTGTTCACAATAAGGTAAGAACGGATTTGGATGAAATTTTCAGGATAGGTCAGAAATGGCACAAGGACCAATCGATTCTGGGAGTGATCTGGATCATCATATGGATCCAAAAGATTTTTAAAGGATTTTTCACCGTTGTGATATAGGGCCAAATTCAACATTTGTCCTTGTAATGACAAAATTTAGCAAAAAAACAGAGGATAACGCTATAATAGAGTCAATCAAACCACAAAGTTTGATCCATATATGGGCAATATTCCAGATATAGTGATCCAGAATGCTTATACTTACAGCAGTTGAGGAAAAATAGCTACTATAAGGTAGCAAATAAAGCTATCGACACCAAATTGTAGTAGAAAGTCTGCTGATTCAGTAATGTGTCCACAGATTTGATGTATTTTCAACATTTATGGAGCTAGATCCAGAAGAAAACTGCTGTTGTGGAAATACAGTATTATTTTCATGAATAACTAATTTGTTTTCATTGTTGTATGAAGAAAAACTGAGCTGCCTTGGCGGTGGTCTCTCTCTGACTGCTTTAGTCTCTTATTTTTCATATTTCAAAAAGTATTGTGACCGCATTCATCTAGTGTTCAGCATTAATAATCATGCCTGCAAACAAACAACATAAACTACCAGCATCACCAAGCAGAAATGATGAATGATCAACATCTTCAGAGGCATTAGTTTGTATGTCAAGTATTTGAGTGACTTTGCATTAGAAATTAGCCAATTATTTGAAAATGAAGTCACTGCTGCGTCTAATCTACTAAATTTTAGCCTCTCTGAGCTACAAAACCCAACGCTGTCCCTGTCTCTAGCTATTTATTCGACACACTTTGCACACTGACATGTAACATCTCAGCTGGAATATATTTACACACTGAAGGAAGTCATCTAATAAGAGGGTGTAGCTGCCTGTCTGTCTGACAGCTTCTCTCAGAGAAAACAAAACATTAATAAATAAATAAGGAAAACAGTCTGGGCCTCCCACTCCCGCTCAGTCTCCTCTGGTTTATCATACTCTTATCCCACCATCCTGTGGGGCCTGGATCATGCTTCAGATTCTGCGCTCCAATGTGCTATACTGCAATCAAAAACACCTGGCCTCTGGGCTTGGAATGGTCACAACATTACAGCATATAAACGAGCCAACTACTCCATATAGAGGCCCCATAATTGTTGGACTGAAGAGGATTTCTGCATTTTTTACAGCACAGTTTTACTATTGTTGTAGGACGCAAAACCCCAAGCTACATGCAACCATCCAACACAGGCTTCATGCACGTAATTTTACAAACAAATAGGAATTAACCAGAGAGCTGCAGTGACTCACTAAAGCTGCGAGGTGTGCGGAAACTGGCAAAGAAAATGAGGTGAACTGTCCTTTAGTTTCAAGTGATTTCCAACACACACCCATTCCTCTTTTCACACCTGCGATGTGAAAATTGATTTGGCATCTACACTTATTGATATTTAAGAGGTTGTGTTTCATGACCCTTTAACTGAAATTTGTAAGCTCTGGCCTGCATCCAAACAGCTGAATTTACACTTCTGGTGCTTGTTAGCTAGGATGCACTCAAACCAAGGGGCATGATTTCACCCAAGCAGTAATGAAAAAGAATATGATGTTGTTTTGGTCCGCCCTTGTTTCTGGACAGCTTTAGATTGATGTCACAAACAGCAGCAGCCAAGAAATTATACCTTAACATGGGTACTCTGGTTGATTGTGACATTACCCAGAGTTTTATGATCACTGGACCAGGCCATTACCGAGTACAGTACACTGAGATAATGAACACTGTTTTGAATCAGAAAATAAAAAGAGAAGTAAAGCCTTTAGATTCATGTGAAAATATGTGTCTTTTATGGTGCACTTCAATCACAATGTGGAGCTTATTTTCACCAGAACAATGATTCAGGCTTTAAATGTATCAAAATATAAGATGAGGGAGAAGAACATTTGCTTGGGAGCAGGAAAAAAAAGTTGGACAAAAGTACATTGTTATTGTAGCATTAATGGGGATACAAGAATAAGAATTTTCCTCCTCATTATGAACAAGCTGCCGGGCAGGGTCTCTGGTTTCTCCCCCCTGCCGAGCCCTGGCACCCCCGTAGCATCCCCACAGAGACAGCTTCCTTGCCGTGATGAGCTTTTGACAGGCCCCAAAACAGCCTGCTTAATGCTGTGCCAGGCCAGACATAGAGCGGCTGGGACGCTGGCAGCTTCTTGGCCCATGCAGTGCATCACGGGCCTCAGCCTCAGCCCATTCCACCCCTCCTCCTCCTCCTCTCCCTCTCCACCCTTTCTTTCCTCTGGATTGTTATGCAAAGCTTTCCAAGCAGTGATTGTGGGAGTTCTTTCAAGCACAGATGTATCTCGATCATATTTATACAATCTAAGAGATGGAGGTCCAGGCCGAGAGCTGCTGTTATCTGACGGAGCTGCCAGGTGTGAAGCTGTGTCGTCACCTGGGATATGTACCACACCTTAGACACACTATCTATCATCAAACTGTTATTTTAGCTCAACTGAAAAGAGAAAAAAATGCTGACAGCTGTTGATCATCCAGATTCCTTCACTCTGGGACTCTGGCTTCACACTAAATAGTATGTTTTATCAGCATTAGGTAAGTTTCCTTAAGTTTCTAAGTCACAAGTGAAAAGCATCAGTACAAAAAACATCACAAATTAAGTCAGTGATTTAACTTTTTCTGAAGATATGACATTACAGCTGGACTTTAGAAGGACACTTCAGGCTGTAGAGACAGAAAACAAAGATGCACTACTGCCATCCAGTGTTAAAGCATGAACACTACAGAGGGACAACTAACATGTAGTCCATCTGCTGCAGGATGAGTGACTACACAAGGATAACTCATTACAGCTATACCATGCCTTTTCCATTTGTGGTCAGTTTTATGGCTTTTGAACTGTAAACATTGTTCCAAGAAAAAGGAAACACACAAAAGCAATGATTTAGTGGTGGGGAGTGACTTCAATAATGGAAAATAGAACTGTGTTGGTGAAAAAGTGAGGAATAAACACTGAGATACAATGAGAACAGCCATGTAAATAATAAAATGATATATCATTACAGTAAACTCTCCTACAATGGCAAAGTGCAGTGACTCCACATTTGGCCCAAACTGCCAGGACTTTGTGACGTCTGATTTATTACAGTAAGTGACAAAATATTTTGAGTCAATAATGTTTATTTCAGAGAAAATCAGGTGTCAGAATTGGAGTAATTCAAAAATACAGGCAAAAACAGGGCAAACAGTAGTAAGCCATAAAATATTTTGACTGAAAATGAAAAAGTAAGGAGTAAACTAACAAAGTAAAAACATGTAAATAATCAAATATTCAAGAAAATGAACAAAACTGCCTGAAACATAAAAAATGACAAATAATTGACAAAATTGACAAATGCAGAGACACAATGAACAAAACAATCAGGAAAATGAAGAAAAATGAACAAAATAAGAAAAATGAAGAATCAAGAACAAAATGTGAACATAAAATGAGGAGAAATTTAAAAAAAAAATAATTATGAGATGAACAAAAAAAAACCAAAATGAAAAACAGCAAAATATGAAGAAACATTTAGGGAAAGTGACAAAATAATCAAGAAAGTAAATAAAAATAGAAAAAACTAAATGAAGAGCCAGTAATAAAAATCATGAAATAAGCAAAAATAAGAAATAAAATGAAACAAACAAGGGCAAATATGAAGATTAAAATCAAAAGAAAGTAAGAAAATAATTATGAAACTGTTAGAAAAATTAACAAAATAATGAAAAAAGTAAAGAAAAATTAACTAAAGAAACAAGATGAAGAGAAAGTAACAAACGAATCATCCAATAAGCAAAATAAGAAGTAAAAGAAAAACAGGCAAATGTAAAGAAATTAAAAAAAATAACAAAATAATCAAGAAAATGAAGAAGAATGGGTAAAATAAATAACAAATTGAAGGAATATCAAAAAATATGGGGGAAAAATAAATGGAAATGAACTAAACAATCATGAATTAGTAAAATAAGGAACAAAATTGAGAAACATGTATAAAATAGGAAGAAAAATAAAGAGAAATTGGCAAAATAATCATGAAACTGTAGCAAAATAAACAAATTAATGAAGATAAATGAAGAAACTAAGAAGCAAAATGAACAAAAATAAAAGTAAATTTAAGAAAATGAAGAAAAGCTTTAATAACACTTTTCTTTTTTTCACTGCTTGCATAGTTACTGCACTTTTTCATAGTCTCTAAACTACTTTATCTCAGCTATTATTTCTCACTGATCAGTAGTGCTCTGACACAGATGAAAGGCAAAGGTGCCTTTAGTCATTTGAATGTGTGAAATAAGACGAGACTGCCGTGATGTTCACACTTAACAGTTAACCATGTGTAAAAACAAAAACATGGCTGCAGAGGACCATACGGATTGCCACTGTTTTTACAAGGACAAAGTTGATGAAGGGACTGAAATAATAAAAATAACACGTAAAAAGACCAAAATAAATACAAAATATAACTATACATTGCATGTTTGAGATTGGAACACAGAGGAAAAAGTTACTTTATTACAGTGTTTCCCAAACTTTTTTCTGAAGCCCTTCATTGTGACTGAGAAATAACAAAAGACACAAATAGACGAAAAATACATAAAAGGCAAAAATGACAAAGACACACAACATTTCTTTGTATGCAGTTTTACATTCATGTTAATTAGCCAAGAATGCAAAAATGATGTAAAAGGCACAAAACAAATTTAGTTTGGTTCTTTTTGATTAATTGTAAATAACACGAGCGCTGAGAGTTGTTCTCAATGCAATTTTTAAATTGTTTTTTTTTTTAATTGAACAGTAAAATATTGAGTGTGACCGTGTTTCTTAGGTAGGCACGTAGGTAGGTAGGCAGGTAGGTGGGCAAGTAGGTATGTAGGTAGATAGGCAGGCAGGTAGGCAGGTAGATGGGTAGGCAGGTAGGGAGGTAGGCAGGTAGGCAGGCAGGTAGGTAGGTAGGGAGGTAGGTAGGTAGGCAGGTAGGCAGGTGGGTAGGTAGATAGATAGGCAGGTACTGCAGGTAGGTAGGTATGTAGCTACTGTAGGTACTGTAAGCAGGTAGGTAGCTAAGTAGGTAGGTAGGCAGGTATGTTAGTAGGTAGGCAGGTAGGTATGTAGCTAGGTAGGTAGTTAGGCAGGTACGTAGGTGGATAGGTACAGTAGGTAGGTAGAAAGGTAGGTTGGTAGGAAGATACACAGATAGGTAGGCAGGTACGTAGGTAGGTAAATTGAGCAAATCATAAAGTTTTTATTAATCCTTGTCAGGAAACAATATTTAATATGTTTTTAACTTTTACCTGATTCTCGAACTGTCTTTTTATTGATGATATTAATGTAATCTTTATTACCCCTACATGACATTATTACCTGTAGTCTAAACTACTGAGTTGAAACACAGTAGGTTAGATTACAGTAAATTCTATGTAATGAAGTTACTCACAATTTGAGTAATTTTTAATGAGATAGATTTACTCAACTACTTATTTTTACGAGCACAGCTACTTCTGCTTGAGTCATTATAATTATAAAGTAACAATATTTTTACACAAGTGCCATTTCTGTTCTGCTGCCTACCACTGCTCAAGTCCATGTAAAGGAGTAAATGTACTTGAGTACTGCCTGAATTCACTAATGTGACAGTGTTTGTACAGAAGGTTCTGTAGCGACATGTCCCTGATGTGGACCAGTCCAGTGTCACTCTGTGTCTGTGTTGTTTGTTGCTCTATCTCTACTTGTTTCTTTTGTCTCTCTTCTGTCCATTAACCCCCAACCAGCAATAAGATGCTGAAACAAAATGATTTTCCAGTGTATACATGTGACTCTCTAACGTTAGGTCCTGACCCAATATTTGGGACTGGATGACCTATCAGACATAAACAGTTAATAAACGTGTGAAGCTGCTCTGATCTGAACATGGTGTGATTATTCTTTACTATAACTGTGGACACACTGCGCTCACACTACACAGTTGTAATAAAGTGTCTGTCTGGCATGTCTGCTGAATGTAAAGAAATACATGAAAAAGAAAACAATCTCAAGAATGCAAAAATGACATAAATCATCCCCATGACTATGTTTTATAGCTGCTCTCAGCTCCAGACACCTCTGGCTTTTCTTTTGTTTGCTTTTTTACTCAATACATTCTCTTACAAGTCATGGATTTTTCCCTGTACCTATGTTCGTGGTGAGACAGCTGCATGGCGCTCAGAAGTGTGGCAGTCATATTTCATGCTTCTCCAGGACACAAAGTATGTGTGAGTTTCCTCTCAGACGCATTCAATGGTGAGATAAGCACAGAGCTCACCACAGCGCTGTCAGGAAACTATTTACTCTGTTCCTGGCCTCATCAGAAACACAAAATCAGCTGCTCACTTGCTTCTCATTCACAGCTCCTGACATTTGCATATGAAACATTTGTTCAGCATTAACACTGGATACATGTCATTCTCCACCTGCTGCTGGTTTTCTCCAAACATAGGGATATGAACCAAAAATGGGAAATGGACCCATTAGAATTTGTTTGCTACAATTTGTTTATATTTTTTATTATTATTTTGTTAATTTTCTTGGTTATTCTGTTAATTTTATGTTTATTTTGTGAATATTTTGCTAGTTTTTGATTATTAATTCATGTTTAGTTTAGTTTAGTTTATTTGAAAGGGGACAATGCAATTTCATATAACACATGATTACACGTGGTTAAAAGGCCAGAATTAGCCAGAAGGCTAGTTTTCATCTGTCGTCCCCTGGCCATGATGTAAAAAAGCAGGAAAATACATACTGTATACAAGAGAAAAACATGGTTAGACACTTGATAGGGCACTAATGTAACAAATAACATATACATAAACTATTAAGG
>JAQQAE010009953.1:0-14329 GCA_029823295.1 Pseudamia nigra
CGTCTACAAACGTCTGTCTACAAAAAATAACAACACTAAAAGTATCAAATTTTTTTATTGAAAAAGTGTTCAAAGTGTTGCAAACTCACATGCCCCCAGTGTGATTTTAATGCCAACTTTTTTGTGGTGAAATATATCACACCTTGATCTTTTTTAAAGCATTAGGCTCTTGGTGTTTACAGAACTTAATGCTTTTTTAAAGGACAATTTTCTTTTTAAAAAAATCAAGGCTAATTTTATAATGAATGTGATGTTTTAAGTTTTTTCAATTTTCTAATTTCAAATCCTGTTGGCTCACGGTTTACGTGGTCTATAAATGGCTGTCACTTTCGATGTCACAAATTAGGAACATCCAAAATGCCTTATTTTTATGTTGTCAATCCTGCTGTGTGGATTTCTCAGGACTGGTAGTCCATATTTTCACAACCTTTATTTTGCCCCATAGACTTTATGTATACCTCAAAACCTAATAAAAATGTGGTTTCACAGTATGGGACCTTTAAATGCTCATTGTGTGTACCAGCTTCCATATGTTTTACATATTTGTTTTTCAGTGTATTCATAATTTACTCCCAGTGTGCTTTCAAAGTGTATTCCAAAAAATAAATTCCCAAGTCAACTGTTACAATATAAGGTCAGCTACTAATCTACAGTATGTCCCACCTTCTCTCACTTTTCTATTACATTCTACAGTTTACAAAGTCACGTTGCACAATGCATCAGTTTAAAGTAATTTAAGAGGTAAATTGTTTATTTTTGTCAGGTCAATTAAGTTAACTTTATTAATACATTATCATTACTATTCACTACTTGACTTCAGCATTCATACTTTTATGTCTTAAGTATTGGTTTGTTGATAACTGCAAAGTTGTTTTGTTTGTTTGACTCATTTATTCCCTTCTTGTTTTTCTTATGCATATTAATCAAATAATCATCCAGCCAACCAACCAGTCAGTCAGTCAGTCGATCAACCATCCAACCTACCAACCCACCATCCAACCCACCAACCAGTCAGTCGGTCAATCAATCAACCAACCATCCAACCTGCCAACCATCCAACCAACTAACCAACTAACCAGTCAGTCAGTCCATCAACCATCCAGTTAACCATCCAATCTACCAACCCATCATCCAACCAACCAACCAGTCAGTCAGTGAGTTTATCAACCATACAATCAAACCACCAAATAAACAACCAACTAGTCAAGCAGTCAGATAGTCAGTCAGCCTATCCATCAACCATCCAGTTAACCAGTCAGGCAATCAGTCAGTTTGTCAGTCTATCAACCATCCAATCAAACCACCAACCAACATACTGTACCAACCATTCTGTCAGTCATTCAGTGAGTCAATCAGTAGATCAAACATCCATCCATCCAATTGACCAACCAAGAGATCAACCAATTAAAGGACCAACCAGCCAACCAACCAGCCAGCCAACCAACCACCCAACGAACTAGCCAGCCAGCCATCACTCAGTATGTCAATCAAGATGTGAAATCTGTTCCATGATCAGTGGATAAACATGTAATGATTGGTTTATTGTACTCAAAGGCATAGGTCTTGCTTAGACATTTTTAGTTGGGCATCTCCAGATTATCCTAAAAAATTTCAAACATCACTGTGACTGTTTCTGCATACGTTAATCGGGATAAAAAATGAGCAATTACAAGACACAAAATGGGCTTTTGCCATAAACAGAATGACCAACAAAATGAAGAATATAATTCACAAAAAAGAACAAAAATAAACAAAACTTTTAAGAAAATGAACAAAAATAAATAATAAAGTAATAAGTAACATTAACAAAAATGAAAACTATAAGTAACTAAAGGAACAACAATGGATAAATTAAGCAGTCAAATGAACAAAATATACAACAAAATCAACAAAATATGGACGTCACTTAGACTGAAGTGGACAAATCCTTCCCCACCCACTAAAATTCAGGTGGTGCATCTAAAAAAAATTAAGGTCCTGGAAAAATGATATAATGATGATTTATTATCAATAAATAGAAATATTTCAACTCATTTTTACAAATGTTGATAATTATGATTACAACTCATGAAATTCAAAATCCACCATCTCAAAATATTAGAATTTTCATAAAATCAATAAAACAAAAATTACTAGACAGAAAAGTCAAACTATGTTTCAAAGTATACTTGATACTTGGTCAGGGCTCCTTTAATATAAATTATTGCATCAGTACAGTGTTAGCCAGTTAATCAAGTTGGCCAGTCAATCAATCACAGTAATACCCTGGTCACCAAACACATCCCAGTAGTTTTTCCTGCTGGAAACAGTAATCAGCATTTTCATAAAACTTGTGAGCACATGAGATCATGAAGTGCTCTAAAATCTCCTGGTATACAGCTGTACTGACTTTGGACATGATAAAACACATTAGACCAACACCTGTAGGTGACATGTTCCACTGGATTCTGTATCTCTTAGCTCTGATACCTTGATTTCTAAATCAAATACAACATTTTCTTTGATATGAAGAGAGGAATTTAGACCACTGAGCAACAGTCCAGTTCTTCTCATCCTTAATCCAAGTAAGACAGTTTTGGCTTTGTCTCTGGAATGTGACCCTGGTAGCCCATTTCCTGGACATGTCTGTGTGTGGTGTCTCTTGATGTGCTGACTCCAGCCTCAGTCCACTCCCTATGAAGCTCCAACAGTTTTTGAATCAGCTTTGCTTTACAATCTTCTCAAGGCTGCTGTCATCCCTGTTGCTTGTTCAACTGTTCCTATACCACACTTTGTCCTTCCAGTCAACTCTTCATATATGCTTTGATACAGTGCTGAAAGCAGAGGGCTCAAAGCAAAGGAGTGCACAGCCACCCCCTTCAGCAGTGATCTTCTGTGGCTTCTCCTCCTTGTGGACAATGCCACTGAGTATCTTCTGGACATACTGTGTGTCAAGTCACGTCTTCCCCATGACTGCGATCGTATGTAATGAACCTGACAGAGAAATTCATGGTATTTATTCTGCATAAATAGTGATTTACTTACACTTGAAATGAAATATTCTAATATGCTGAGATACATTTTTTCTATTTTCTTGAACTATAGGTTGTAATAATCCAAATTTATCTGAAAATGTAATGGGTCTAATATAAACGGTTTTCACTCTCACTTTTCCATGATATTCTATTTTTAGATGCACCTGTAATTGACTTCAGTCTTTCTTCAGGCATAATTAAGGAAAGAAGAGCACAATTAACAGCATTGGCCCCCTAGAGGCTTAAAGCCCCAGTGCAGAGGCTCATGCTGTTACCTTCTCTTCATTCTAAAATGCAATTAGTATTTCCAGCCATCAGCACCTTCTCTCATCCAACAGTCCCCGTCCAGCATGATGAGCGACTCAGAATTCTACTGGCTTCCATTGGATGCTGTGAAGGCCTTTACCTGAAAATACGCCATTAGGTCACTGGAAACATTTAGAGGACAGAGACTTTATGTTCCCTTTCTCAGGTTTAGTCTGCTCACAGTTATTCCACATGACATCCTCAAGTATTGAAAAAGATTCCTCTAACATCTCCAAAAGTGCAGCCCTGCCAACGTCGGCCCTCTATTCTTAGATCAGTGCCTGTAGTAGTGGTTTGCAGACCTGGACGACACACAGACGACACTGGGCATTGTTTAGCAGACATCTACACATGACTCTGACTCACAATAAAAGACAAGTTATGCTAAATCACACTACATTGGATGAATGGGTCTTATGTTGGTGCTTAGAATTTAGTTATAATGGGAAAATTATAAAGTTGACAATCAGCAAGGGCTGTATAGAAAATTTGGAGTAGCAAATACTTAACATTTCTGGTAAAATGAACAGAAATTAACCAAGATGAACAAAACAATCAAGAAAATGCACAAAAGAACAAAAGACTGAGAAAAGCATGAAAATGAACAAAACTGTTTGACAATTTGGCAAAATAATTAAAAACATTTTAACAAAATGCACATATTTTGGAATAAAATGAAGAAAAAGGAACAAAATAATGACTAAAGGGAACAAACTTTAACAAAAATGTGCAACAAAATGAAGAAAAACAAATAAAAGAAAAGGAACTAAGCTGACCCCCCCCCCAAAAATATCCATGACAATTAACAAACAATAGAACAACCAACAATGTAAGCAAAAACATTGAAAAAAAACGAATTAAATAAACACAGACTGAGCCAAAAAGTGACAAAAATACATATAAGAACAAAAATGACAAAATTTGCAAAACAGTAAAAAAAAAAACAGATCAATATTTCCAAGAAAATGAAATGTAAGTTACAAAATGAACAAAATTGAAAATAAGGCCACAAAGAAATTCACAAGAAGAAAAAAATATGTTAAAAATGAACAGAATAATCCACAAAATGAAGAAAATATTCAGGAAAACAAACAACATAATTAATAAAATTAACAAAAATGAATGAAATACGCAACAAAATGAGCAAAAGCAACAAAGTAAAAAAAAAATCAATAAAATAAAAACAAATAATAAAAAAGAAGAAAGTAGAAACAAAAAATCAAAATGATCAGAAATGCGCAAAATTTTCAGAAATGCATAAAATAAACCCCACAGCAAGCAAAATAATCAAGGCAATGAACAAAAGTCAACAAAATAAACAAAACAAAATACATGGAAAAAGTACGTTTTTGAACCGTTTTAGTAGGGGGATCAACTAAAATGAAGTACTTGTCCACAAAACGAACAAAATAATCTAAAGCAATTAATAAAAAAAATCACAAATGGACCAAAACAGCCATTATTTATGTGAAAGCAAGGTTTCTAGAGACAAAAAAGTGACCGTTATTGTAAATCTAAGCATTTACTGCGGAGTGCCCAGCTCTAATATTTACACCTGTCTACATTTATGCACAGTTAGAAGAATGATTGTGCAGAAAACATTTTCATGAGTGTATTTATCACTGCAGACGTTTCGCCCACGTTCTGTGAAATGTTTCCTAGAAATGAGCGCAGACATCCTGAAATGTGCAGTTAATCTAATAACTACCTTGCATTTAACGATTTAGTAGATTGCAGACCCACAAGCTAAGCCTATTTTATGTGGAGTCCTTGGACATCATATCCTTAACATTTAACCACTTCTTTGGCCAGCTTATTTCTAGATCCTCCATGGCCTTATAGAGTAAATACTAGCTCCTGATTATGGCAAAAACAGACTTTTATTGACTTCAGCCACAGAGTTATCTTGCAAAAATGCGCAAAAATCATGGACGCATTGAGGAAAGATAAAGGGTTACATTGAAAAAAAGTCATGTTTGGCTGTTATAGCATTGCTTTGCTGGTCACCCTAAAGCTGTCAAAGTCAACTTATTCCTGAATATTGCTGCATGGCTCTGGTTTTATGGCAAAAAAGGGACTTTCATTGGACACTCCCCTAAAACCTTGGACGTGGATGTCTGCGTCTCTGATTGGTTGTGAAGCCCCGGCCGACAACACCTGCTTAACTCCTTCATCCAAATTGACACCCGGGGCTCTGAGAAATATAGGCAGCATCCCTTCGAGCTCATGCATTCGGTCCCACAGCTGCCTTATAAGACACAGAGCCGCAGCAGCGCTTATCGCTGATCCAAGGTGAACCCTCACACTCACACACACTCCTCACACACACACTGCCGGATCTTTACTGGGGGAATACGAAGCGCGCTGCCGGAGACGCAATGTTGGTTAAACTGGCCGTGGCGCTGCTGGTTTTAACTGTACTGGAGCAAGTAGTGCGATCGGATAATCCTGACATTCATGACAGTCCTCCGGAGAAGCCCGCCAGCCAAAAAGGACGCCTCTCCCTGCAGAACACAGGTAAGAAACACGTGCCAATAAGAGAAGAATGTGGAGGTCTTTGCTTGGCGCAACTGCTCACACATCTGCGTGGGGTTTATCCGGACACGTGTTTCTGTGGCAACAAAAATTAAGCCACGTCCCGGCATTCATGCTTTTAAGTTAAATCCCAGCGCTACATGCACATGAGTTTGGCCCTTTTTGATTAGTCAGAAAGGAGATATCTTGTAAATACTCTCAGACAGACATTCAATATGTTAGTAAACTATTAATAGAATGGCACAAGGTAATAGGTAATGTATACGGCAGCGCATCTACATGCGCGCTGGTGGACGCTGTGTGCACGCGTTAGAGGTAACTGTTCCAGTGGGTTTCTGGAAGAAATGAGGGTTTTGCGCGTGTTGAGTGGCCTGTGCGTCCAAATGAAGGCTGGCTGATGTGTTTAAGCAGGTTAGGAGAGCAGAGGAGTTTAGTGGTTCTCTGGCGCTGAAGGAAACTGGAGTTAATTTGCGAAGCTATTCCTTTGGGGACATTTGGCTTGAATACTGCAAAGAGTGATGTGGTTATTATTTATAAGGGGGAAAAAATAATAGGCTGAATCTCTGTCTTTGCCTTGAGACTCGTGGTCTCTGTTGGCCGCGTTGCCTCTGCAGAGCATGTGTTGCGCCCCTCCATTTGAACCTGTCAGAATATTAGAATATAATTGTTATCTTGTCTCCACACTAAAAAAAACAGGGACACTCTCCAAGGCAGGTTTCACAGCAGATACCCTGGTAACACCACTGTGTAATTCAATGCACGCTGCGGCCAAGCTCGTACGAGCCAAGCACATTCCCGTGATGCCAAAACAAGCACTGCTGACAGCGGCTCACTTTTCCTGCGCACTTAAGTTCAACTCAGTGCCTACAAACCCCTCGGCAGCTCCCCCCCCAAACAGAGGCTCTTTGTTGACAGGCGTAATTTCTAATAAGTTACATTTAATAATTTTTTCACTGTGGTCGTCACAAAGTCGTCCTGGCGCAACTGTTGCGCCTTTGCGATGCAAAGAAAAATGTTCTCACGCCCATCACTTATCAGCTTCAAGACAAACCACGCGTGTAATTATGTTTTACTAAAGTCAACAGTTTGTGTTTTCCTTGCCAAAGTGAAACTGCACACCACCACTTGGCTTCTAAACTGACGTGCAAGTTTCCATATTAACTTGAAAATAAAGCGCTCTCCATGATGCCCCATTGATTCTGCAACATTTGCTGTAACGCGTTCCCTGCTGGTAATCCAATGTCTCATTACATAGAGTCTTAGACAGCAATTTGGGGTTAGAAGAGAAACCTTCACTTTCTCCTGGAAGTCTATGTCCCCAGTCATTAGTTCTGCTGCTGACTTCCATGGCTTAAACAGAAAGAACAGATCACCCCAAGGCCATGCAGCCAATGCTCTGCAGGACATGATATTATGCATTTATACAACATACTTCCAGGTTTTAATGAATTGCTACATGTCTGCTGTTAAACTCTTCTGTGCCTTGTAATGAAGCCTATCATTGTGGTTTCAGTATTCAATCATTTCAGTGTAATGAGAGACTTGTTGATGCACATTTAGTGGACAGAAAGAAAATGACTGCATATATGTTTCCTCCACAAGTACTCAGGGCTGTATCTGCAATGCACCATCCCATCTCAATACTAGGCAGTGCAGATGAATTGTGGTGCAGAATGACACAGTAATATCTCTGTCACCAAGTGTTCCCCTGCGGAAACTCCTCAGCTGGAGAAATTAGACTTTTTATTCTCCACTCTGTTTCTTTTTCTCTCCGGCAAAGAGCAGATGAAACAGACTTTAGGTCCCGAACACACAAAACCATCACCTTTGTCTGCAAAAATACTTCTGTGCCACAGCAGCCTTGTGATTTGCGTAGCAATCGATGCTAAAGTGGAGTTGTGCCTTCAAGCTGTACGGTCTCCACTGCCAACATGCCTTTGACAATCTGCTGCTGTCTTTGCTGTGAACAGATGATAAGGTCCCTCCTCTAACCTGTTCTCTCTCTCTCCAGCTGAGATCCAGCACTGCCTGGTGAGTGCAGGGGATGTTGGCTGTGGTGTGTTTGAGTGCTTTGAGAATAACTCCTGTGAGATACGGGGGCTACAAGAAATCTGCATGACGTTCCTGCACAACGCTGGCAAATTTGACTCTCAGGTACTAAACTCTTCTGTCTGTGTTTTCACCTTTGCATAAGTGGTATTCCTGCAGGCAACATTCCTTTTTCTTTCACCAGTTCACCACTGCACACTCATCATTCATACAGGTTAAAGCATACCCCAATTATTATCTGCTTTTCTCTCTTGGGAAGTCCACTTCCCTCTCAGTAGACTGATGCATGTACAGTTGGGACAGAGGGTCATGAGCCAGCTGGCTTTAAGCCCAGTAAGCTCCCTTTTCATACACAGTAGAGGCTGCAGTATTGCCAAACCAGGACTGACTGTGGTTTTAATATTCCTATAGAGTTATATAGGAACTTGCATATTTGCCAGATTAATCTAAATTCCCAGAAAATTAATCAAGATTTGGCCAAAAAGAATGACACAATTTACTGCTATTCACACAGAATCCCATTAGAAAAACATACTTAAATCACCCAGCTGTACATATAGTTCATTACTGCTAGAACAGGCATACATCTCTGAAGTTCAAAAACTTTCATATATTATTTAAAGTTACACTGCAGGTTTCTTAAAACTGGTGCACAAGTCTCCAAGTGCCACTAGCAGCAAGATATTTTGCTGGAAAAATGCAGTTAACTTCTATGTGTTTGCACTCAGGGAAAATCCTTCATCAAGGATGCTCTGAAATGTATGGCACATGGGCTACGGCACAAATTCAGCTGTATCAGCAGGAAGTGTGTATCCATTAAAGAGATGGTGTTCCAGCTACAGAGAGAATGCTACATCAAACACAACCTTTGTTCTGCTGCTAAAGAAAATGTGGCCGTCATGGTGGAGATGATCCACTTCCAAGATCTCTTCCCTAAAGGGTGAGTGGCTGGTTCATCTTTTACATACATTTTAATGATCCTGTGCAGTGAAAATGTAACTATATTGGGTTTTGAGGTTTATGGAAAGTCTGCAAAAATATGAGTCAGTCTTGAGAAATTGACACAAACAGGTGGACTGAAGGAAAAACAAACCATTTGGAATCGTCCTCACTATTGACATGAACAGTGAAAAACAATCATAATGCATTAGCCTCATCCCAAGAAATTACAGTGAAGTTAAAATGAGCAGTTTTAATTTTCTTCAGAAAATGGACCATGAAAATGATACTATTCGGTGTTTACAGCAGCCTTGTAGTAGAATGTGATCATAGGTCACCTTTGGAAAAGTTGTCACTTCAGTGAATTAGATATCCATGGAAAAGGGACTGACTACAATGCTTGAAAGTGAAATCAGATTGTGTGTTGCAGAGATATCCAGAAACCCTAGGACAATGAAGGCAAAATGAAATTGACACTCTTTATTTTGTCAACACACTTACAGAAGTCTTTAACAGACATACATGTGGTACAGATATACATTTACATGTTAAGATATAGGACCTTTAAAGATCCCATACTGTGAAAATACAGGTTTCCTGAGTTTTTTGCTGTGATGTAAAATAAGAGCTGTGAAAATATGAAGTGCTGCCACTCCTGAGAAATCCTCAACAAGATGTATGACAGGAACAGCAAGCTGTTTTGGATTTTTGGAGTTTATGACATCACAAGTCATAACCAATCATAAATCCAGATAAAATGCATTAGGCCCACCCCCATGAGCCAGTGGAGTTCTAAGTTTTAAATTCCAACAAAACAACAGATTACAGCCAGCCACATTCAGGCAAAAAGCCCTCAGCACCTGACTATATTCTTTTTTTCTTTTAGAAAATTGTCCATGAAAATGTCATTATGGTGTGTCCTTTTGTCAGAATTTGCTCTCAGGTCACGCTGGCAGTGAGTCGCTCTTTAGCCAGTCAGAGCATTTTCTGATGAAAAGTGGGCAGGTAGGTAGGTTTAAAAAAAAAAAAAAATCAGAAGTGCATGGCAAAGTTACAAAGAGGCCAGTAGAAAACCGAGGAACAATCCACTTAACACAGTTGAATTTATGAACACCATTCCAGATGTCTTTAGTAGACACATAAGCACCACTGATGTATATTTAAGCATTAAAATATGGGACCTTTAATACATGTTATCTCAAGATCTGTACATTCCCTTTTGTGCAACACTGTTTATTACCTTCCCTGGACACTTCTGTCAGTTTATTGTTGTTTTTGTCTTTCACATATAGTAAGACTTTGTTCCACTTATTTCTTTCAATTCACATAATTTGATTTATTTTTCTTCCAGATACTAAATTAAGATATCATGCAATTTATCCTCCTATCTATGCTTAGTCCATATGTGGAGCTGGTGAATATTCTGCTGAGCTGTGGAGAAGAGGTGAAGGAGGCGTTGACTCGGAGCGTCCGACTACAGTGCGAGCAGAACTGGGGCGCCCTGTGCGACAGTCTAAGTCTCTGCTCCTCCCTGGCGCCGTCCCCTGCTGGCACTGCCATTGAACACCGCCGTCCCTTGCCCTCCCATCCTGAGCCAGAGCATCCACGTCCCCCGCGGCAAGGCGACAAAGACAAACCCGGTAAGGTGGGCTTCAGCGCTCACCCACGCAATCGCAGTCAGGGACCTCGCCGCCAGAGTCCGGAGGCAGGACTAGTGGCCGAGCAGGAAGAGCCAGAGGCCACTGACATCCGGAGGTGAAAGCGCAGGAGTGCAATGCTGATGACCCCTACGTGATCTAAAAACCACATTTGCAGACTTACTCACACACCCTCACTCACCCAAACACGCAGACATCTATTTACACACACACTTAACACAGAAGGAAGCAAGCCCTGACTTTTCCTGTTCTTATTCCGCCCTCTCCAGTCATTCCAGCAGTCCCACATGGTAAACTTGCAGGGTAATTGTGGTGTAGCTTGTACTGTTATGCCAGACTGTAGGCCACAATTTTTTTAAACAAATAGTAATTATTAATATCATGATTATTTCAATTGTTAGGACTATTTTGGCTCTAATATAGCATTTCTCAAATCATACTTACTGTAAGATTTGATTATATTTGTATTATTTATTTTATTCTTTATGCAATGTTGAAATATCTTAATGTACATAGAAATATACTTATCTATATTTATATAAACGTGTATAAATATAGTAACAATATGCAATACTGACATATGAACTAGTATATGGTGTGCTGTCGTTCTCCTCACAGTATTGCACTCATCACACATCGGTCTGTAGATATGTAACATACACCATTTGTTGTTTCAAAGTGGGATTGTGTATTGTAATTATAGTTACTTGATGATTAAATACAAATTGTACAGGTTTCAAGTCCAGTTCTGGCACATATGAAATGTAGTGCATGATGGCCATGAAGCCACCAAACATGTGCGTTCTGAAAGTGAAAATCCACTCTAAAGGGGATGCAAATGTAATACTATGAATATGGACGGTCACTTCACCATTGTTTGTATTGATAAGTCTCTCACAAAGCCAGAAATGCAAGAGAGCCAATAAGACTGACCTGTGTTGCCATCGGGCGCTCCGTGTGCAGCGACGTTGGCAGCAGTGAATGGGAGACTAATGCAGCAGATGCAGCTTTATGGACTTTTTTCTTTTAGTGTAAGTGCTACTATGGTATATGTCTAATTTGTATGCAAAAGAAAACCTGCATCACTCTCATTCATTTTTCACAACTATCTCAGTGACACTAAAGGTCAATTTCATAATTATACTTTTAGGATACAGCTGCTCGTCATAATTGATTCTCAGCTGTTGTACGTGATCTTTAACTTGGATTTCCATTTAACCGCCAGCTATGAGAAGATTTGACAGTCACTCCTCTCTCAAACATAAAGTCCTACACATCAAGGTGCCTAAACTTGTTTTTGTCCACATTGACCGTTTCTCTGTGATTTATGTGAATGGATGATATTGTGTCATCGGGAGATTTTAAAGCTGTTAAGCCGATGTAAAGCTATTTTTCAATAATGTTGAGCCACAAAAGTCTTAGATGTTGCACTTTGGATGATTGTCAGTTGTTTTTGGACTGCTACAGGTTTAGAGATAATACCATATCATCCTTTACCACAAGTTATTCTGAACCGCAGGGTATTTCATTTGAACAAGGTTCTTATCAGCTACATCTCAAAGTCCAGCATTCCCACATGCTCCTTTAGACCAGACTGAACTTCTTTAGACATACCATCCTCACCGTCTCTTGTGTCCTAGTGGCCAGAACAGAGGCTTGACACACCCTCCACATCTCTTCTAAATTATCCTCAGTTCCTCTTCAGTCTTCAGTACCTAGGTCAGAAGAAACATGAAGGCCTGTTATTCTATCCGTTAGAGCCGCAGGCAATACAGTGCGGACCCAGGAACTGGGTTAAGTCCACACACGGGGGCTCTGGCGCTGTTATTCTAAATGTTATATTTACTGAGGCCACCAGAGAATTCCTCTGGGCCACAGCCAAGAGCCAGCAACACGTGGAGGCAGATGAGTGCAGCAAGAAGCAGAGAGACATGCTCAACTTTTCTTTAGTGATGATTCACAGCGTCTTTACTTCTTTTTGTACTCCTCTCACCTTCCTCCTGTAGGTCACAGACGCAGGCTTTTAATCATTTCAGGCCAGTCACATATTTTAGCTGTTTGTGAACACATTATGTCACACATTAGGAAAATGCTCTCTCCAAAAGTAAAATGACACATGCTCAAACTTTGTGGCTCCTTTTTAGGGTTTTACACTTTTTTATTTCCTGGTGTACTGACAGCAAGGTAACATTTTCCCATCATTGAGAGACAATTATAAGCTCCAGGGGTTGTGAGGCTTATTGGTTTTCTTTTTTTTATTCTGTTGTGGAAGTTGGGATTCATGTGATGTCCCAGCACAAGACATAAGCTAATCCTATTGAGAATGTACTGTATGTGTGTAATGTCTGTTCAGCTCTCTGTCATTAGGTTTGATATGGCTTTTTGTAACAATGTAGTGGCTTGAATGGCTTTTCTTTATGTGTTCAGAGGAAAATAAACTAACCACGTTTCCTGTATTGTTAGTGTTCCATCATCACATTATGTGTCTTGCTCCGAAAAGCACAAGGACTCTGCTTTCACTGTCAAACATACCAAACATGGTCTAGAAGATGAGAACTCACCTGTAAGACATTGGGCATATAATCCTATACATATCTCTAGATTCATAATGTCAGACGTATCCTGTTATTAAAATATTTTGTCTCTATTTTGTACATTTGGTGTCTTTCGATATATAATATATATTTTTATATTACAGGAGAATAAAACTGTGCCTTAAACCCTGAATACAACTGAATAAACGACTAGAATTTGTACAAGGAGAAAGACCTGTGTTAAAGCATTGAGGCAGTTCTCAGCAGGTTAGCAGAGAAGGCATGGTCGTCTCAGGTATACACACACACACAGGTTAAAAGACACCCTGTTCTCATTTGACTTGCTGCCTCCTTTCTGACAGTGAAATACGGGGCTGTGTTTAAAGTTTCAAGGACTGGAAATATCGGCTGTGTTGAAGGCCTAAACATTTACGTCAGTGACTGTGGATTGTATGCGATGCTCATGGTGGGCCACTTTTTATGACTTGTTCCAACAGTGTACATTGCCTCACTAAACATTTAGACAGTGCTCCGATTCGAGAGATAGACTTCCAACTGCTGTGTAAGACTTTAAGTCATCATATAGAGTCGAGCTGGAAACACTGAAGTACATTGGCATAGGCTCTAGGGTTTAACATGGATTAAAATTACTCCACTAATTGTGTTTACAGGGAAGAAGAATGGCTGTAGTAGCTCATACCATGTTTCACAGATCCTGAAATGCAAGTATGTATGTAGTACCTCCACAGTTTACAGTTCTGCCGTGGGGCCATTACTGATTGTGCAGTGACACTACATGACCACTAGGTGGCGACATATGTTCGCTAATGGTAATCCAGTCACTGAATTACTGGCACAATTCTCATTACTGTATCAGATTCAAAATTTAAATCACTGGCCTCGAGTTCACAACAGATATAAATTTCTTGGACATGTCCTGGTTTAAACAAGCAGAGCATTTTCAAGCATCACATTTTCTGTATTCTCATAAATTGTTAATGCATCAAAGGAAATAAATGAACTAATTCACCAAGAGAGTAAGCAAAAATGAACAAAATGAGCAGCAAAATAAAGAAAAATGAACAAATAATGAGTTCAATGAGCAAAATAAGAAGCAAGACAAGCAAAAATGAGCTACATCATGAAGAGAGTCAAGGATAATAAACAAGACAATGCACAGCTTGTACAGACTTTTGCATTTGAGGATAATCAATAACATCTTCTTCTTCTCCTTTTGGCTGCTCCCCTCAGGGGTCGCCACAGTGAAATACCAATGATTCGCATGTTTGATCTG
>JAQQAE010009955.1:0-14328 GCA_029823295.1 Pseudamia nigra
ATGTTTAAATGCTCCTGAAAATAGCCTGTGTTGTACACGATTAAGGTGATGCAACGCCCAGTAGTGCCTATGTGTGCGTCTGTATATGATTTCTCCACCCGTGGTGTCATAAATGATGGTATTATGAGGGGCATTTATTCAAGTCGGACTAAGTAGGACATCACTGAAGGCCTAGGTGTGAAATGCACGAACCGCCACTGCTACCAAGAAACACTCAGTTAAGTAAAGAAAAAACAATCCATCATTACTTTAAAAAATCAAGGTCAAGCCATCTGAAAAATAGCAAGAACTTTAAATTAGCAAGATCTGCTTTGAGGGGTGACTGCAAAGCCCCACATAGACAAAATGCTTTTGGACAATCTGCGTCCTGCATCAAGGCCATTAGAGAGTGGAACATGCTGCCCAGTGACATGAAAATAATTACGGACTATAATGAATTCTGCCTGAACACTAAGAAATGGCTCCTGGGGAATCAGAGTTCTCAACACTAGGTCATGCCTAAGTTCTGTTTGTTCTGTATTAATGACATTTTAGTGTACCATATTTAACGGATTATAAGGCGCGCATAAAATATTTTATTTTTCTAAAAACTTGACAGTGCGCCTTATACTCAGGTGCGCCTTATATAAGGATTTTTCTTGGTTTGGGCTTACCGTAAGTCGATTCGAGGTCAGTACATGGTACACGGGACTCAAAAATCTGTCGAAATGCTTTAGTACGACTTTTGCTGTGTGCTACTTGTACAAACATTACATTACTATACAGTACATTAATGTATAGGTTTGTATTTGTTGTGTTACAACTGAACAATGTTGAGTTATTGTGGAAAGACTTGAATAGACTGACTTATCTGAGTTTTGTTTTATTGAATGAAACAAATACTGGTTTGTTTACTTTAGGAATACACTTAAAAAGTGAATGTATAGGTTTTTATTTTCTGTGTTACAACTGAACAATGTTGAGTTATTGTGGAAAGTCTTGAATAAATGTTTAATTTACAATATTTTTAATTTTTAACAAAGTTTGACTTATCTAAGTTTTGTGTTGCGTAATGCGCCTTATAAGCCGGTGCGCCTTATGTATGGAAAAAATCTAAAAATTGGTCATTTTTGGAGGGTGCGCCTTATAGACTGGTGCGCCTTATAGTCCGGAAAATATGGTATGTGTGTGCAAGATGTTGACTGTCTTACACCATTTATAAGGATTGTCTTATGTATTTGATATGGATTAGCTCATATATGTGACTGAGTTCTCATCTGGTATTGATGGTTTTATTGTGTACTGTATTATTTTATTATTCTTTGTACAGACGGAAATTAGCTTTTAGCTAAATCTGGTGCACACATCTTTTTATTCTTAAGAATGATTTATGTATTTAAAATTTGAATTAGAAACAAATTTTAAAAGTGCAGTTGCCAAAACCATTAAACACTGTCTAAAGTGCTGTAGATAGGTGGTTTCTGAGGCCAGCAACTCTAATTCCTATGGACCACAATGGAAATACATGGATAACACTTTCTTGTATTATCCATGTATTTTGATGTCTATACTATGTTTTTTTTTTTAATGCATTTTGTATATGCGTTGATCTACTAAATAAATTCAAATTCTAACAAATGCATCCTTGGCAGCAGAGGTAGCTCTTTTTCAGTCTTCATCCTGGGATGGTCCTCATGAGAGCCTGTTTCATCATAGTGTTTGATGGTACCCTGTATCCACCCTTCTTCTGCACAGGACAAAAGATGGTCTAGTAATAAAAAGAAAAACACCAAAGGAGAAGGTGTTTCCAAACTTCTGACAGTGTTTGAAACAAAAGTTATTATAGATTTAAGATAATGATCACTTTCTTTGAATTTGATCTCTGACTTCCATTTTTATTTTTATGCATGCGAAAATAGTTGTAGTGCATAAGGAAACAAGTGGTTGTAGTCTAGTTTTTAATATAAGTAATTAAACACAATTTGCTAGAAAGTAATACTGTAAGTATTATGGGTAGTATTGCAGATGTGATTTGTGATTGCAGTTTGAAGCTTCTTACTCGGTTGTCAAGAAATCACATTTACAGTATTACTCATTTTAAAATGTCGAATCAAACATACAAACTAGAACAAAAATACAAAAACTTAAAGAAATATCAAAATTTCATAAAATACAATAGCAAGTTTTGACTTTCTTCTCATGTTTTACACAGGACCTGAACTTATTTGTACAGCCCTAGTAGAATTCTATACATCTAGTATTTCTCTTTGTATTCCTCCTGTTTCCTGATGCTGATATTTCAAATGCGTAAAAACGTAATGTTTTGCATTAAAACAGAATTACTTGTCCTGTTTTGATTTTTTTTTTTTCTCAGAATATAGAAGATACTTCAGTGATTCAAGAGCTGACCAAATACAAGCCTCACATCCTTCTGACTCAGGAAAACACTCAAATCAAGGAACTACAGCAGGAGAATAAAGGTGAGAATAAAGAATAAAGTCAGACTTATTCATGATGATGAGTCTGATTTTTATTTTTGTATTATTGCTGTTTGTTTCAGTGTGTGTTCATGATGTTTCGACTTTCTCTTCAGAGCTATGGTTGTCACTTGAAGAACACCAGTACGCACTCGAGCTGATCATGGGTCGGTACCGGAAGCAGATGCTGCAGCTCATGATGGCGAAGAAGGAGCTGGACACCAAACCTGTGCTCAGTCTCCACGAGGACCATGCTAAAGTACGCCTCCGTTTTTTTTTTTCATTGCTACTGTTGGTGACAGCTCTGCACTTTTAACTGCATCGACTGTTATTTATTTTTTTCACTCAGGAGGTGCAGAGTCAGGTGGAGCGGATATGTGAGATGGGCCAGGTGATGAGGAAAGCAGTACAGGTGGATGATCAGCATTACTGCTCTGTCAGAGAGAGACTCGCTCAGCTGGAGGTAAACAGTGCTTTTACTGAATTAATCACGAACATCTCACCAAGATCTTCATTACTGAGTGACTGGTGCAGAAATCATGAGAGTTCCCAGGAAAAAACAGAAAATACATGGAATTTTAAATCATCTGATTATATTTCCTGTGAACTGGCACTAGAGTCAGAGGACGAATGCATAATTATTATTATTTTTTCCCCTCATAGCTCAGATATGTTGATGTGATTTATTTTGATTTAATGTCATCAAAGCCAGCATAGGTCAAAGCAAATTTTAAAAATACTGGCAGTCAACAGCGGTACCCCTGAGACTCTGTTAAACCATTGCTGTAAGTTTGGTGACCTTAGGTCCCACCATTCAGCAGTAAACATACAGACATAAAAACTTAAAATTTAGCCAGTGACCTTGACCTCAAGGGCATGACATCTACTTTTAGGCCAATTTCCATTTCTGAACTTGACGAAGGTCTTGACCTGATTCACCTTTCTGTATTCTTGGTGACCCTAGGTGTGCGTTTGATTAATAATGACCTGTGCACAAGTGTAGAGTCAAGACGCGTGCACAATGCAAGTTCAAGGCTTGTTAAAATGCTGTGTACAAGGGTAATGATCTCATTTCGCATTAGATTTACCACATTTAGTTTTATTAATTTTGTACAGGCTGCACTTTTTTTAATTTATCAAGGGCCTGAACCTGGTACAGTATACTGCCCGCGATTACAACATACTTACCAGCGGCGGACATTCTGACAGTAACGCTTTTGATTATCATATTCCTTTCACTATAGATCTATTTGATGTATTACACTGCTTAAAACTTTTCCAGTGGGATCAGTAAACAGCGATAAATTGCACATTGGAGATGTACACTACCCTCGATTAGAGCACCTCACCTGCCAACAGGCGAGGTAGTTGCACCAGAGTAATACACACTCCTCGAGTGGTTACTCGACCCATTTGTTATTTACTCGGGTACCTACATGGGTGTTAAAATGCAATAATCGAACGCACGACAGGACTCTCCATTCAAGGGTAACTCCACAAACACAAATTTTCCACCATTATGGAAATATAACTTTTGATGAATAAGTATTAAACTAACAGTGATATGTATGTGATTCCAAATGCTAATGGTAGGTTTTCATGGTCAAAGAATCTAATAATGAGGATCAAATAAATTTAAGAATATTACTTTTGGTGCAATAACATTATGGAGAAAATGGGCATAGGTTCAAATGATAACAGTGGGTTTTCAGTATGAAGAGAAAGTGAGCTGCCTTCGTGGAGGTCTGTGCTCTGTGACTGCTTTCTAGTTTATGGAGTCTCAGCAACAGCTGAGACCCTAACCCTTACCCTTGAGCTTGATCATTTTTGAGGCTGACTGAAAAGAAATTATCATTAGATTTTCATTAAATTATCATTCACCCAGTACTCACATTTAAACTGTGACGTACATTGAAATGTTTTGCCACTTCTGTTTAGATTGAGAACAAGGAGCTGCGTGACCTCCTGGCCATCAGCAAAGGCTCTGTGAAGCTGACAAGAGAGGAACCCAACCATCCGCCAGCGCTACCAAAAGCAGCTACACAAGAACAGATTCGACAGCCAGCGGAGTCCACCGAGTAAACAACACCGCTTTCACCATCACTCAGTCCTCCAGAACCACAAGACAAGGTTGATGGATGTCGTCACCTACGTTCACATTTTTTTAACCCAAGCTGGAATTCAGTCAACGCAACACCTATTTTTCTTCAGTGAAGGCCACTTTAACATGACATTCTAGCATCAGAAGAATTTACCTGTGGGGTATTTCTGCTGTTTTCCTATGTACAGTGTGTGTGTTGTTACTAAAGTAAAGATGGAGTGAATTCCAGATGCGATGACGGATCTCGATGAGCGCTGAGGAAAGGAACGAAAAGCAAACTTGTTTTTGTTGTTTTTGGCCAAAGAAGCATTTATTCTCAAAGGACACAGTTTCTACCTCTTTGGTGACACCTTTGCAGTTCATATTCGCTCGCAAACATGTAAAACCTTCACAGTCATCACTGCTCTGTATGTTCACTTGAAGTCAACATGTAGTCTGCACAGTTTGAAAGACTTTGAACCACCCTGCCAACAAAGATGACTCTTCGCTGTTTCACACCGTCTGCCTGCAGACAGGTGACAGTGGATCATTTTTATCTGATTGTTAATCATTTTTTGACTTTGATATGTTTGTCTGATGTTTGTATGTTTCATATATAACATGTTTTTTTCCATGTTTAGTACCTTCTTCTGTATGTCTAACACCAGTTTTTTCTAGATCTCAGATATGAGTGCAGAGTAATCGCGTGTCCCAGGTGATGGCACATGTTTATTATTGAATGGTAACGATTTTGAAACATGCCAATCTCTCTGTATATCTGAATATTCCATGTGGGCACTGTAGGTTGTCACAAATTGTTTATTGTCATCTCAGGAAATCAGTGTTATTAATGACTTCATGACGGTGTACTGATTTGTGTCAAAATTTAATTGAGAAGAAAATAAATTTGGTATAAAAATGTGTCTTGTGCGTAATTTTACGACTATTCTGCCTTTATAATGGCTCAGTATGTAAGATTTATGAGTAGCGTGTCCTTGTGTGAAGTTGGAATGCATTTTTTCCTGGGAGCTGGTTGGTTGTTGACGTTAGTGGCGTGTTCCTTGGATGTCAGAGGTTGGAACTTGGTGTGATGTCAACTCAGAACGGATCACATTCCCACTGAGATGTTGGAAAAATAAGGATGCTCAAAAACATCAAACGTATTGACAACATCAAATGTGCACTGTACTTGACAACACCACTATGTGATATTTTGCATGTACAAACAGTGTAGCAACATGCCCACAGACAAAAAGTGAACAGTATCATATATGTGTATGAAACAAACCAAACACAACTGCTATAAATGCTACAATAAGCATTGTTCACACTATTAATTAGACCAGCAGCCATCTTGAATTGCTACGGTGTAGTAGGTTGAGTTTCCGATTTGGAATTCCAGTTTTGGAGGCATTCTCAAATTTCTGGGATCTTGAAAATTCTAACTTTCAAACAACTGGAAATGCATCTAACATCTAGCTGGTCTCAGTTGAAAGTAAAAAACTTGAGCAGGAGTGTAAGAGAATCTGAATACACCTCAGGTGATGCTTGGACATGTCATCAGTGATAAACCTGGGGTCGTAGGGTGTTTTGGGTCTTTAATCATCAGACACCCTCACCCGGGCGACCCAGCCGGGGGTGATCAGTCCCCAGCCTGTGTCCAAGTAGCACACCACAGATTCCCCTCTTCGGATCCACAGCCACCGGGAGGCCTTTTCTGCGGCCTCTAGGATGTTCTTGGCTTACCTCGACTGCAGTCCTCTAACTCCAGGGAGTTTGAACACTTGCTGTAGTGAGTGACCTGCGAAACCTCTGCACCTGATCTCGACTACTGTAGTTCACAGCCGGCTTTCCAGCCACTGCTCTGGGACTCTGTGATGAGCTCTGAGTATCTGGCCCTCTTCCACTCGGCCTCATCAATCCAATCCTCCCAGGGGACTGTCACTTCCAGTGGCACCACTTGCTTGGTTGACTCCGATATCAACACCACGTCCGGCCGGAGTAAGGCGGTAGCAATGTCAGCGGGGAACTTGATTTGTTTTCCCAGGTCCACCTGGAGCTGCCAGTCATGGGTGGTGGTGAGGAGCCCTCCTGAGGAGTTGGGCTGGTGGCTTACCTTCTGTCCTGCTCTGATGAAGGTAACTGACTGCCTCGGGGTGACCTGGGACTTGCTGTACTATATCGCTGTGCAGATGGAATCCACCAAGGATTTTAAAACTGTAAAACTGTAAATCAGGGGGCTAGCCTTTCCTACTCTGTTTGCCATCTCTCCGAGCTGTCACTGTCTCTCCAGTTGTCACCACTCTTTTGTGGATGTCATCCAGCCTTTCCTGGAGGTCACTGGCTGAGCCAGATGTGCTAGATTCTGAATACGTACACCCCATGGTGATGCTTGGACACGTCATCAGTGCTAGAAAGTGAAGAAAACTAACTCAAGTGTTTTATGCAGATATCAGGGTTTTTTTTAAATATTGTGGAAGTAAGAAATTGAGAAATTACAATTCCAGTGAAGTTGGAGCATTGTGTAAAATGTAAAAAAGCCACATTGAAAATTTCATAAATCCATATTTTTATATTTTTTTATATTATATTCCCAGTACAACATATAACATGTTGAAACCAAGACATATTATCAACTTCATGAAAAATATTAGCTCATTTTGAAATTGATAGTACACATTTCAACAAAGTTGGCGCGAGGGGAACAAAAGACTGGAAAAGTAATTGGCACAAATTAAAAACAACTAGGGGAGTATGTAACAGGTCAGTAACATGACTAGGTCTAAAAGGAGTATTTTAGAGAGGCATAGGTTCACCAATCTGTAACAAACTGCATCTAAATATTGTGAGACAATTTCAGAACAATGTTCAATGTAAGACATTGAAGATTACACCATGCACACTGTATAATGTCATTAAAAGATTCAGAGAATCAGGAGGAAGGTCAAACATCAAACAGGGCTTTAACGTGTATATGTGGATTGCACGGCAGTGATTTCTGGAAGTGTTTCTGAGCCCATGCAATGATTTCCAGTCGAGCACCTACTGGACTGTTTTTAATGCAGTGCCACCTCAGGGCCCAAAGATCATGAGCATCCAGTTTTAACCACTAACACTCCTCCTGATTCTCTGAATCTTTTGATGATATTACACACTACATATGGTGGGATCACCAATGCAATGTCTTTGCAATTGTACAGTGAGGAACATTTTTTACACCTGAGAAGCTCTGCCTCTCTAAGATGCTCATTATTGTTGTTTATCATAGTGGTTCTGGAGATTGTATAGGTTTTAATGTGATGTCAGCCTTTTGTTGGTGTAGCATCTGTTGCAACAATCATGCAGACATTTGACTGATTTGACAAGTTACATTGTTGTATTATATTGTTTTGTCCATTTTTCATTTTATTTATTTTTTGTGTTTGGCATTTTTTGAAATAATTTTTTTATTTTCTGTATTGTTTTTGTAATTTGTTGGTATCATTCATTTATATGTTATTGTAACATTTTTATTTTGCTAATTTGTTGCTTATTTTGTGTTTGAATCCACTGATGAAAATAAACACATTTTATTCTGAATAAACTCAGGGAAAGCCAATAATAAATGCCTAATAATATATAAGATAAAAGCTTGTAGTATGAATGACTCTTAAAGGAATTTAATCAGTATACATCTCAACTCAGTCTTAAGGCAGTCTTTTCCAGTCAGAAGACAAATTGGAATGCAGTTTAAATGCTATAAAACTCCACTTATGTATACAAAATGTACCCATTATGAAAAACAAAAATTTGGACACAAGTTCAAATCTTCACACTCACATTCATGCCTACGGACAATTTAGAGCGACCGATTCACCTAACCCCACTAGTGCATGTTTTTGGTTGTGGGAGGAAGCTGGAGTACCCGGGAGAACATGCAAACTCCACACAGAAGGGCCCCACCACCCGGTGTCGGGATCGAACCCCGGTGTCAGGAGTGCGACCGCCGTGTCGTGTTACCTCCTTAATAATGTTACATTGACGAGGAAACGAAGGAAACCACTAAATGATCTATAACTATCAACAAACAGAACTTTCGATCTGAAGTTTTAAGAAAAAATGTTGTAATGTAGCTTTTCTAAGAGTCGTGAAAGTTGTATGTAGCAGCTCCTGTTCCCTTTTTCGCCACATGACGGCAACATAGATCTACTTTAATCTATTTAAAACGATCACATCGCGAGGTTTTTTGCCATAGCGGAATGGTGCTTTTATTGACTCCTCGTAAATTTTATTGATGTAAGCAGACTTTCCTCCAATTTAAGAAATATTTACACAAGTAAACTGAGAGAAGATCTGGCTCAATGACTTAAAGTGACATTCCAGAAATATAGGTGAAAAACATGTACCTGTACCCTTCCTCCGCGATTAAATGTTGTATTTCTGGCAGCACCTGAACGCACCCATTACAGCATTTGACACTCCTAGCCTGAGGTAGCCTAATATTTAGCATGTCTGAGAAGGAGCTGGGGAAGAAGTGGGACCGGTGCCTGGCAGACGCTGCTGTCAAAGTCGGTAAATATCCAGGAGGCTTCCACACGCCATTACAGTCAAGTGTCAAAAATAAAGGCAAAAAACACCGCAGGTTTCATTGTAGTCCACAGCTGTCATTGACTGGGTGAGATGCTAACTAGCTAGCCATGCAGGGGCTCGTAAAGGACAACTGAATGAGCAGACAGATGTGGAAGGTCTGGGTTTTTTTTAATCTTGAAAAGCTTGTAAAAGATGAATTATGGATTCACTGTGTAAGTAGTGTGAATTTTTTTCAATAATTAGTGATTATGCCCTAGCCTTCTTTGCAACTCATTCATACTTGGTGAGCTAATGCGGCCACGCAGTAGGTTCGAACTGAACTGGATCATCTAACACAGAGGCTTCCACTTATTTCACTTATCGCTCATTAAAGCAGTGTCACTGAAGTACGATCTGTGGGAAGGAATCCAGTGAAATCACCTGCTCACAGACTGGTTGGAAGGAAAAAGTGCAGTGTCTCGGCCTTTTTGGCAATGATTGGACGCGCCTGATCTAATAGCTTAACTGCAATATGAAATGCAACCGTTATGAATTAATGTCTTGACTTTTTCCATCTCTACCTTCTGTCTCTTCTCGCAGGCACTGGTCTGGGCTTAGGAATCGTGTTCTCCGTCCTGTTTTTCAAGCGTAAGTATTTGAGGAGGATTTGATGCGGACCTTATTTTACGTTTTATTTTATTCCTGCCTTTATTTCCATTTTGTAATAAGCAGAGTCAGAGAAGGTGCTCATTATCCTCAAAGAGTTGTCTGCTCCTCCAAAGCTGCTAAAATAGAAATTTCAAAAATAAAACATTAAAAAAATGTAACTTTTGGGGGCTAAAGTTAAAACAAATTATCATTAACTGCCATTATGTCTCATTTTCCTGTAAATGAATTGACGCATAACATTTTTAGTATTTTACTATTGACATGTAAATGACAGGAGATACAGAACTGCAATTACTCAACATTAAAAGTCTCATATTGTTAAAATCCATCTTTTATTAAAGGTACTGTTGACGATGCTGGCAAACTAGCTTGTAGCCCATGTTTTGTGACAGTCCTTCATAAATGATTAGACAGGCGACCTGACAGTCAACATGGCTTACAACCTCATAGGTGCACGAGCTCACGGAGTTGAAAACAGTAGCTACTACAGAGCCAGCATCTGTAGCTTCAGGCCCTTTTATGCTCCCTTTATGTATGTGAATATGTTGGTGCATATCAAACGTTACTGCCTTCATACACTCATGGGTTTTTTTTATGTTGTGGTCGTTAAGCAATCCATCACAAGAAGACGGTGCCGAGTTCAGACTGCTCTGTCCTCTAATGCAGAGTTACATTTGATCTTCTCTCTGAGAATACTACATGAAAACGTATTGGTCACGAGTCATCATGGTCTCAAATGTTTTACTTGGACTCTCTAATCAGCGATCTGGTCCATCTTTAACATTTTGCTCCATTAATAAGATTTTGGCAAATAATCCAACAAATCACTGCTGTGCTGGGTTTTGATTGACATCTTGCTATGGCAACTAGTCTCACTGGTGGAGTCAGACTTTCTTATTGTCTATTTATTCAATATGGGCATAGTTTTACCGAAGATGCGCTCGACTGCAGTTGTGGGTAAGTGTTTACACTAACACTGTAAGATGACTTTGTCTAGCACTGCTTGTTGAAGTTTCATTGCATCCATAAGTTAGTGGTAATTTGGCTTTCCCTACGCTGCAGTTGCACCGCTGCTGTTCATCGAAACATGCCTGCATCCTGTTTTTGGCTCAAAGATGTCATCCAGGATGACACTAATTTTATATATATATATGTGTGTGTGTGTGTGTGTGTGTGTGTATAGTTTATGGCATAGTCTCTCCTCAAAACGTTGAGCCATTTCTGTTAATCTTTCGGTGTTTATGGTGCATTCTGGGTTTTTCTTTCTTCTTCTGCTTCTGCCACATGGGCTATACTGGCTTATACTGCGCAACACTGCCCCCACAACTTCCAGTCATACTGCTCCATTTTCTGCGTTGAGGTACGCATCCGTAAGCTCCTCAAAAACGTACCAAGTTACTTGTGTAATGTATATAGAGTACGGTCGAAACAGTCCGTATGCGTACTTAATGTTGAGCATAAATGGGCCTTTATGTAACCACAGGATGACTGAGGAGACGGCTTGCATTTTAGATTTCTTCAACACGCTCAGGTAAGAAAAAAACAGACATGCCAGCTTGACAACTGTGAGTCTATAAACCGAGTTGACTGGCAGGTCACCTGTTTAATCATTTATATCCATCTGCCACTAATGATCGGCTGCCAGATAGTTTGTCGACGACACCTTTAAGGTTTGTGGTTTACAAAAAATCTGTGTTGCAAAGTAAAGCTGTGAAAATAGGAACTGCTAGCCTTGAGAAAACCACACAAAATGGACAAAACAGAAGTATGGACAACCAATTATATTCCAACTAAAATCAGACCCTCACTCAGAAACCCCTCAGTGCAAAGCGTATTATTCCATGTTTCCTGTAGCTTCCTATCAAAATATGGTCCCGGGTCATCTTGGGAATTAATTATGGTTCAAGTCAAATCCTTTTGAAATGAGAAGTGGTAGATACAGTGAAATCAGAGTGTGTGGCAGAATTAAAAAGAGGCCCTTGCAAAACAAAGACAACTTACACTCGAGATGTACATTGACATGTTAAGATGTGGGACCTTTTTCAGTGAAAATGACCATAGTGGTAAAAAACAAAAAATATGATACTGAACAAAATGGAATAGAACTCACAATATGATCGGAAATTAGCACAATGATCAAGAAAATCGGCAAAATGATTTAAAGTATATAATGAATAAATTAACCGAAAAGACCAAATTGAATTTCTAACGTATTCTACTTGCTGTGTGGAGTAAATTCATGTTTAGCGCATGCAAATGTCACATAATTATACATAAGAGAATTTGACATTGAAAAAAAATCATTGAATTAAAAAAAGTACACAATTTTATTACCAATACCGGGCACTGAAAACTGAAAAAGTCAAACGTGTATATATGAAAAACAAAAACCCAGATGAACAAAATAATCAAGTCAATGAATCAAAAAAATGCTTAAAAAAACTGGCAGCCCCAGTAAAAATGGTTCCTATGTTTGAGAAAGACAGTTTTCTACAATAACCGTCCTATTTATTTAAAAAAATGACCATAATGTGAATTGCAAATGTGGTGCTTTTGTGTGATGAGAGGAGCACCTGAGAATCCCATTATCTTAAGTGGATATTGAAGTCAAGGACAGAAAACAAAATGAAACGCAGTGTGTGAAAAGGATTTCACACTACATCTTTAGCATGTTTTTAATCACATGTGAAGTGTCTCTCTGACTGCCTATGTGCATTTAGGAGAATAAGATGAGATTTGTTGTTTTTGTTTTCGCTTGCAGGGCACACATGGCCAGTTTCTCTGGGCTCCGGAGCGGGACTCGGCATGGCGTACGCAAACTGTCAGAATGACCTGAGATCACATTACCTGCTGCACAAAACAGAAAAGGTATTCCTCATTTGTGTGTATTTTCTGTGCTGTCATTGTGTTAATACACATGAAGTCATTTCTCTTTGGTCTCTCCACAGGAACCATAACTGCATGTCATCGTGGGACTGTTTTTTTTTTTTTTAATGTTCTGTTAATTTTGTTTTGCCTGTCAGAGAGTCAGCATTTGCACTGTTCTGCAGTTAGAAAATGTCTTCCTGTTGGACGTTCATTCCCTGTTGTGACTGTTTGATCTGTGTGCCTGATCAGGACAGTCTGTGTATTTAATAAAAAAAAATATCCTATTAAAAAATGCTTTACTGTTTGTTTATTTGGGGAAAATCAGCCAGTAGTACAAAAACAGAAGCATCACAGTCAAACGTTTGGGCACTTCAGTTTATTTATTTTATTTATATTATTTTCATCATTGTATATTAACTGTGACTGTGAAAGAGCATGTTTGGAATCACGTAGAATATGTTTTAGCTTAGATGCAACTTAGATGACCGCTTTGCACACTTGTGGCATTCTCTCATCAGATTCATGGATTGCATGCTTTGTTGGAGGTGAATTTGTACCATTTCTTCTTAATGTGCTTCAGACCAACGGTTGTCTTGTGCAGAGGGAGGGTGGGTACAGAGTCAATAGCCCCATTGGTGCTACCACAAATGCTGTACAAATCCATACTGTTGTAAGGAGTGCTCCGTCATTAAAAAATTAAGGTCAGCCAAAAATCAGATTGAAAAGTCTCAACATTCAGTTGCCCAAAACATTGATATTGATGCCTGAGGTGCTATAAGTTGTTGGTTTCTGAGGCTGGTAATTCTAGTAAACTTCTGTGCTGCCAAGGTAGCTCTTGGTCCTTTTTTTTTTTAGATAGTTCTCATGAGAGACAGTTTCTCATGGTGTTTGATGGTTTTGATGACTGCTTGGGAATAAATTTCAAGAGATATTTTTAAATTCACTGACCTCCATTTCCTAAAGTAATGATGGTCTGTCTTTTCCCTTAACTGAGTGTTTTTTGTCATAATCTGGATTTGTACAATAGTCATAGTAGCTTTAATCAGGCTACTAACTGTACCTACCATTCCTCTGCACAAGACAGCTGATGGTCTAAAGCAAGAGTTTTTAGCCTGTGGCACTGTAAGTGGTCCCTGGTTTTGTGACAGCAAAGAGATCCTCCTCTCATTCAGGATCAACTCACTAAGATGTCCACGGACTCTGTCAAGAGACACATGTATGAAACACAACCTCTTCTTGTCGGGCTGAATTTCCAGAGCTTGCAGCAAAAGCAGTAAACTGTTTTCTCTTACTTTTTGCAACATTAGTCTGTGACGGGATTTTCCAGACTGGCATACCTAAAGATAAGCACAGGGCAAGGCTGCAGCCAGAGAATGATGTGAGGCTGTCCCTATCCACCACTATCCTACTAAGAATAGAATCTGTACAAATCACCACACTCAAGAATTGCAATAACAGGCCAAACTAACATTAGGTCGCTTTTCTTGGAGGTAGTAAATGCATTTGTTAATGAACAGAAGTTGCCAGAAACTATGTACTTTTCAACCATTTCATTGATTCCAAAACCAGGCCGTGAATGTAATAAACCTTTTGATTTTCAACCTATTAGTTTAATTAATTGTGATTTTAAAAAAAATCATAACAAAAGCAATGAATAATAGATTAGTTTTAATCCTACCTAGTATTATCCATCATAACCAAACTGGA
>JAQQAE010009956.1:0-14328 GCA_029823295.1 Pseudamia nigra
CCTCTCTTATCTTTTTAAATGGGTGAACTTGCACATTTTTACATTTCCCAATAATTATTGTCCCCACTGTAGTTAAACATCGTATCTTCTCATACTTTTTTTCAGGTTCCGTCCCATCTCTGTGTTCAGGGAGGCAGATGAGGATGAGAGCGGATTCATGTGTTGTGCCTTCTCAGCCCGTGAGCGGTTCCTGATGCTCGGGACATGCACAGGGCAACTCAAGCTATACAATGTGTTTACAGGACAGGAGGAAGCTAGCTACAGCTGTCACAGTTCAGCCATCACTCACCTGGAGCCATCAAGGGTCAGTGCAACCAGCTTTCCAATATAGCAATGTTTCCATATAATTCTAGAGGAAATTTGAAGTGAAGTTTGACTTCTAAAATTTCACAAATAAAAAAATGTTAATTAAATTCCCTACCAACTTATTTAGGCTATGTAGTGCCAAAAGGAGGACATGGTGTTGGCTATGGAATAGAAGAGACTATAACATGCTGCTGCTGTTTTCTGTCTGAAAGGGTTATGATTTTTTCATTGATGGCAGTGAATAATAGTTTGGTGTCATTATAATTCCTCATTGCTGCTGCTTCAGAGGTGGAAGTGCTCATGTACAGGAGAACCACAAATGGTGTTGGCATTTCTATTTATCTGCATCAGCTGTTTTAAAAATGGCAGGAATCCCCTCATGACCATTGAAACTTTAGCAGGAAAAGTCTTTAATAAAAGAAAGCAAAGGCTTGTTTAAAACTTTGCAGACATTTTGTATTGCAGTTCTTCAAGTCTGTTCAACAATTTCACATAGTCTCCACTGGCATGTGATCTTACTTGTATGCTAAGAAATGTAATCCTCATCATTTTAAATTTTAGGATGGCTCCCTGCTTTTAACATCCACTTCTTGGAGTTACCCGCTGTCTGCACTCTGGGGTATGAAATCTGTGTTCATCATGAAGTAAGTCTGTATAAAAGACACCTACACTGGAGCTTATAAAAAATCCATTAACGTAATCCTATATATCACCTACCGTGTAACAACTGTCACATGAATTTATGCATGTCTGAGATTTATGTGGACTTCTCTTGATGGTAGTACAGCTTTATATTGTCAAAAGGGGGAGCTGCCGAAAAGTGAGGACAAGGTGTTTAATTATACACGTTAGCAGCTTGAGGGTCGCAGTCTTCAGTTCATAGAACACAAACCTCCTGTTCCGTTGAACTTCACAGTTTAATAAGAGGAATACTGGGACTGTTGATTGATTCAGAGTCATTCTACAATTCTTTAAATAATTATAAGGTTTAATCTTCTGAGCTTTTATTGTTACGTTGGCACTATGTTTTTGTTATTAAATACTCACTGTTCTTCTCATTGTCTTCAGGCATTCCTTTCCTGGTGATCATTATGTGGAATTCAGCAAGCTCTCACAAGATCGCGTCATTGGGACAAAGGAGCATATAGCACGTGTAAGTACCTCTTTTGAATATCACAATGTAAAATATGTAAAACAATGAATGCTCAGACTGAAAATATCTTTTTGCCAGATTTATGACATCCAAACAGGGCAGGTAACATTGACTCTGAATAACCCAGACCTGGCTAACAACTACAAGAGGAACTGTGCCACCTTCAACCCCACAGACGACCTGGTACTAAATGATGGTGTGCTGTGGGATGTGCGCACGGCTCAGGCCATTCACAAGTTTGACAAGTTCAATATGAACATTAGTGGTGTGTTTCATCCCAACGGATTGGAGGTCATCATAAACACAGAAATTGTATCCTTGAATTTTGTCTGTACTGATAATGGAATAAATCAAGCAGATCTGTTTTCTTACTCTGCTGGTAACGCATTGATGTACACATATAAGCACCTTAGAATATGTTCCATTAAAAACAGTTGGGAATAAATGTTTACAGCACGATAAAGATGGTGGTTAATATGCCTGTATATACAAATTATGATAAACATATACATATGTTTAAATGTGTAGTTGCTCCAGTAATGGGGTGATTACTGAGATTTTATTTCACTACTAAATATTAAATATTTATTGAACTAAAATTGACTCCACTTCCCTGGGGATATCTTTAATTGCTGTGTAATTAAATTCACAGCAGACTTGAAAGATAAATGTAAAAAGAAGTTAAGATCCTTATCTCGAGTTTCAGTGGGACCTGCGAACTTTCCACCTTCTCCACACAGTTCCAGCTCTGGACCAGTGCAGAATTGTCTTTAACAACAATGGCACTGTCATCTATGGAGGTAAATATGATACCACTGCACGATGGAAAACCTTCAGTAATTGGTCATCAAGGCTAATTAGTGTGAATGTGAAGGGTATGTTTAAAGGGCTGGTAATTATGGTGAAACTGAGAACGTGAGCTATGAGAGTGTGTATGTGAAATGAGGTGTGAACGGTGCCTGCAGAGGCGTGTGTGTTTGTGTGTTCAATACCTCAAAGTCATTGAAAGCCATATGGGCAGAAAGCTCAGTGCTGGACAGGCAACAGAGAGAACCAGCTGGCTCACACAACTTCACAGGAAGAGCCATGGGTGTGTCATACGCTCTGCACATGCACAGACCGTTTGAACCAGTCTGAGGCCAGAAGTAGAGTTAACAACCTCTCCGTGTGCTATCTTTATTTTCTTATGTTGTATTGTTCTTTTTCAGCAATGTTGCAGGCTGATGATGAAGATGACATGATGGAAATGCAGATGAAAACTCCATTTGGGTCATCATTCAGGACCTTTAATGCCACTGACTACAAACCAATAGGTTTTGTTTTTTTAATTTACCCAAATTCTTTCATGATAAACGATTTAGCTTATCTTCAAATATAGAAAGCCAGTGCTCACACTTTTACTTCAGCATTATGGGAACTTTGTTTAAAAAAAAAAAAAAAATGAATGAATGGGAGGAGGAAATCATTTCTGATCTTGTTTGACTTGCACAATCGACTGCACAAATTTTGTGCGTGTTTTTTTTAAAAGATAGTAGTTAAAGATGGTAAAATACAAGCTAAATTTGTGTGAAATGTCTCAGTAGACTGCATTCCCGTCTCAAATGATAATTCACCTACACTGAATTTTCTGCTACCTTAGTAAATATCACCCTGTTCTTTATGTATCAAGTATTAGAAAAAAAGGAATCATTACTGCTCACACTGAGCTGCAGAAACCCTGAGCAGATTTTGGAAACATGAAGCTATGATGAGGGTCACTCACATGACTTTTAGGTTGTAGTCCTTCGGTATTTTCACAGACTTGAACCTCAACAAATTTTTATTTGATTGTTAAATTTTCTTTTAGAATTGCACACCTAATGTGTAAATGATTCAAAGAGGATTAAAAATGTTTTTTTTTCCATTGAATAATACATTTTTTCATCCTGTATCCCAGAAGTTATGGGGGAGGCACTCTGTTAGAGCTAGGTGAGAGGGCAACAATTGTAAAATGTTCTCACAAGAAACATTTCACTTTTTGACATTTGTAAGTGTAAAATAAGTATAATAATGGCTTATTTTCTAGAGTTAACATTAAAAATAAAGACAAAAAAGCTCAAAACAATGTAAATGAAAATGACGACAAGATGAACACTACATGAATAATGCAATGTGAAAGACGCAACATGAAAACATCAAAAAAGACGTAACCAATTTAATGCTTATTTGGTTCATTCGTAACAAACTTTGAAACATTTATGTGATGGTATGAATAGGCACTAAAGATAACAGAAAAACATGTCACGCTTAATTATGATATAAAAATATGTGGCAGTAATCATAATTGTTTTTTGAAACACCCTACTGCTAATCATTTTTAATGAAATTGTTGATACATTTTTTTTCTCCCAGCAACAATTGACGTCAAGAGGAATATTTTTGACCTGTGCACAGATACAAAAGACTGCTACCTTGCTGTAATTGAGGTAAATTCTTGTCATGAATTTTTTACACTTTGAATTCTTGATGAAATATGAAAGGGTTAATGTGCTTTTCTTGGTCTGTGTTTGATTCATAGAACCAAGACTCTGTCAACACAGACACAGTGTGCAGGCTTTATGAAGTTGGCCGACAGAGACTTGCAGAGGAAGAGGAGGACGAGGAGGATCAGGTTCTGATTCTGTCCTTTGAATTTGATGCAGTGGTGTCTGTTGTTCCTTAGGGCAAAGATAATATTTAATGTAATTGAGCCTTCATTTAACTTTGCTTCAGGAGGATGATGACCAAGAAGACGACGACGACGACGATGACGATTCAGATGATGACGTAGATACAGATCCCCTTATCGCCGAACTGGACAACGAGAACGGCGCAGATGACGAAGACGACGAAGAAGAGGACGACGGGAACGATGAATTCTCCCCGTCTGATGAAGAGGTGGCACGTCTTCTTGAAGATGATGCTGAGGATGTGGAGGACGTCGGAGATGATGATGATGAGGATGATAATGATGAGGATGACTCTGATAATGATGACATTGATCTAGATGGTGATGGTGATGGCGATGGTGAGTCATGAAGGAATCTGGACATAGGGTGTCTTCATGGCCTGTAAAATCAAAATACTGATGTGCAAGAGCATTTAATGTATTTTACATTATAGTTTCATAACATTTAAAGTAGGCTGTGGCGATACTACCATATTGCATAATGCTCTTATTTAATCAAAATCTTGTGTAAAGACAGGTATTGGATCCTTAAAAATCTTAAAAACCTTATAATTGTCTTGAATACAATTTTGACAGATCTAAAGGGCAAAGTATGTCAGGAGGGAATAGGAGCTGAATTTGAACAGCACTGTCTGCAATCAGAGCAAGAGGAATGATGCTCGCTTTACCTTTTAAAAATGCATAAGAAAATTGATTTTCTTATCATCAATTATAAAGCTTGTAGATGTATCTGGGAACAAATAATGTTGATTACATGTCAGCAAAAGTACTAAACTTTTACACTGTGAAGGAAACTATCAGAGCACTTTGAACACCACTGTTTTTGTGCGTGTGGGTCAGTTCAGGACCATAGCAAGTTCACACCAGAATCTGATATTGGCCACATTCAAGAACATAATTTGCACAGTCAAACAAAAAAATCAGAACTCAGTATTAAATCTGAAATGATTAAGGGTAGCAGTGTGAATGTAGCTAAAGTGTGCAACCATGTCAAAAATTAATTGGGACGCAGTTCTAGTGGGTCACAATGTAGTACTTGGAGTAATGTGACTAAAAACATACCAACTCCTACAGGAGATAAATTAAAATTCTGTCTCCTAACCTTACTTTATCTAATTTCATCTGGGTAAGATCAAATTCAGTGAACGTTTGCTAGATGACACCGCATTTAGTGCTATGTTGTCACTTGAAAATAGAATTTGAAGCCTTCTGTGAAAGAATACCCTCAGTTTTAGAGCTCAGATTTTGAGGGTAGGAAATCCTGCATAAATCGCCTGCCATCGTCTAATACTGTCCCGTATTAATGTCGCAAACATTACTCGCATGGGATGAGAAACGCATTTTAAGTATTATTGTGAGAGACTTAAAAGTTGTAATTTAAACTTCATAAAACCTGCTAAAAATGTAAGTACACAGGGACAAAATTACTTATGTAGCGTAATAATTCTCCTTTAAGGAATTTTTCAGCTTTAATGTACACATATGTTTTGTTAATGTATTTATTTACATGCTTGTGTGTTGACTTTTTGCTCTAGTAGGCAGTTTCTAGGATGTGGCTGATATTTGGTCCACTTTCTGTTCCCACTGGAATTTAAAAACTGCTGTCTTGCTTTATTTCAGACATTGACAATGAAGCATAAATTTGAGCAGTGCTCAATGTGCCACATCTTGTTTTTTTTGCCATTTTTGCAGTTTTACAGTGTTAACCACTGACTTACGCAGCAACCAATCTCTGTATCCTCATCTTTCTGCATCTGTGTTTACCCATCGCACCAACAGACAGCTCTGACAACTCCGACCTTGAGGATGACATCATCTTATCCCTGAATGAGTGAGGAGTGAGTAGCATCTGGGACCTAAGAACTGGACAACATGTCAAGACTTCCTCCTCATGGGCATTTGAGCTGCAGAACAGGAGGTGAGAGAAGAGGAAAATATCAACAGAGGAGGTTGGAGAGAACGTAGAGCACTGCCAGTTTGAAACATTAGGTGTCTGCACACTTTGGGACTCTTACCTGACACGACCAAGAAAGACAAATCTCTCAACATTGCACAGACAAAACTGTTCCTTGTGCGACAAGATTGATTGTATATAATCTAGTTTTATAAAAGAAATGTGGGGTTGTGATGAATTGACATGGTTAGTGTGTTAATGCGGTTGGAGAAGTTTGATATTTTACCACATCAACTGCTCGTTGAATGAGCCTCTCAGTTTCATATCAGTTGACACATTTTGTAAAGCCCTGTTTGGTCACAGTTTAGTCGTGCTTATATAGAAGCGCTGTGGAACTGCATTTGTGTGGCAGAGAATACTGTGCTTTCTGAAGCCAGAAACATTTACCAAAAAGTACTCAAGTGTTGTCAAAGGCAGCTAATGTGATGCACAAATGTGTTGCTGATGATCAAGTATCAAAGACCACTTCAGGTTTTGTCACCATAAAGCATTGATTAAAATGCCACACTTAGAAGTGCCATTAGCATCTTCTCTGATTTCATTATGTAAATAGAAACGTTCAATCAAACTAGTGATATTTGAATTGAAGCTGCAGGAACCTTGACTAGTGTGGACACTGTAACAAAAGTATTGACTCTTCTGCTCACTGGCATCACATAAAAAATTAAGGCTTCTAAAGTTCTCTGTTAGTCTTCTCAATCACCCCCTCCATAATCTGACTACAGATGTGGCCGATTGTGAATTTCTTGAAAAAGATTTTCTGAGCTTTTTGTTATGGGCCCAATTCTAATCATACCTTACGATTCTGTAATTTAAAGAGTTTGTGAATGAGTAGACTTCATTAGATAGCCCATGAGGTGCTCTGTTAAGACATAAATCCTCTGAAATTGGAAACAAGAAATAAGTGATTGTAGAATTCTTAAAAACTTCTATTTCTATTTAATTGGCGACTTGCTTAAAGCTTGAAAAATTGCAAAAACAAATGCCAACTTCTTGCACAAGTTTTCAAGGCAGTGCATATGTTTTCATGATTTTTCTCATGGTTTTTTTTGCCTTGCATCTAGTAATTTTACCTGTTTCTTTACATAAAGGAGACTTTTATGTTGAGTTTCTTGAAACAGTTCATGTACAGCTTGTACGTATCAAAAGTATTTTTACTATAAATAAAACCGCAAAACTGTTTTTTGTTGTGTTATTCATTCAGAGTGTAACTTTACCTCTGTTCTGAGTCCAACGCTGCTGTCTAGATTAGTGTGAAATGTCAAATACCTGGGAATTCAGTGATTAGTGGATTAATGTCCAGGTGGGGATGTGAAATGGGAGTAATTTCAGGACATAAGGAGAACAGAGAATCACAGACACTTGTAAGTAAGCAAGTAAAATTTGTTTATAGTGCTTTTCAAGACAAAAGTCATAAAGTACTTTATGGTATAAAATATTACATAACCAATGTATACAACAAGACAGATGTTCTTCTCTTTCAGGTCTACACTTTTAAGACTGTGTAAAAGTAGAACTAAGTACAGTAAATTCTGTATGGATGGGTCTTAAGGGCTTTCTTGAAGATATCAACAGTGTCCAGTTTTTAGTCCTGTGAGAGTGAGTTCCACAACTTGGGAACCACAACCTCAAAAGCACAGTCTCCTTTGGTCCTTAGCCTGGATTAGGGTACCACCAGTAAGCCTTGGTCAGAGGACCTCACAGACCTGCAGCTTGCATATGGGTGTAAAAGTTCACTAATACAGGGAGGCATCTGACCATGAAGAGAAGTGATCACCAGAACAGTACTGAGCTCTGATGGAGAGTTGTTTGTCTACTCACCTGCGATGGCCCTGACAAAAAATCAGTAATATCAAGTTAAGTGTTTGATCTATAATATTTTTATATCTTTTTGTTGCTGTTACATAGTCTTTCCCTACAGTGAACTGAAGACCTCAGGTGCCCTTAAACCTGCCAAATTTCCCAGACAGATTGACCGAGTGATTCTGCATCATGTGCTGTTGCACCATTGTGATGTATGATTTTATATTCAAACCAACAAAGCAAATGAATCAATCAAGGCAGCAGGTTTCCAAAGTTAAAGCACTATGTGTCCGACTGTGCAGAACAAAGCGATATATCAGCCTACTTCACCAGTCAAAAAATGAATGAGGTTTGGCTGTTTGATGAAATCGCCCTCATCAGAGGTGGGGCTTTTATCCAAATTTTGTAACATGGAGGTGTCTGAGATGTCGTGTCGACATGTCACAAGGTGGGAAGGAGTAAAGAGATTTGAAGGTGGTTGTTTTTTTTTTTTTAAACATGTTTGTCTATTTATTTTATTAATGTGTGTTATCACCAATTCTGATGTGTTTCATTACAACTGAGCCATGTGATTTTCTTCAGTCTTTAGTGTCACTTTAATGTGAGAATTTTGAGGACAGGAGTCTAGAAGAACAGGACTATATTTACATCTTTTTCAAACATTGGGTCCCAACTGTTTTCTCTCAAGTCCCTAAGTAGGAATTATAAGATTGAATATAATATAAGATTGATTGTATTTTGTTCATACTGAATTAATGTTGTGAATTACGGTAATTTAAAATGTAGAGACACTACATCGGTAAATTAACAAAAATATGACCCAAATGAAGAAAAATGAGCCAGATTAAGGCAACAAATAGAGATGAATGCAAACAAAAATAACTGAGAAACTGAACAAAATTTCAGGAAAATTATCAAAAATGAACAGAATATTACTGTGTATACAATGAAGAGAATATGACAAAAATAACCAACAAAATATGAACAGTGTGAACTAAATGATTACGAAGAATGACTGAAAAGAGTAAAAATGAGCAGATGAATTAAGAGAGAAAAAAAATTATTTGTGTGTGTCTTTTAAGTTTGGAAATGGCAGCTTTCAGAGTCTTTTGAGCTCCACTGGTCTTCTGTTCACAATCAGTCGCTGCCAAGTTAGATTTGGACCATTTTAATGATGTGGTACAGTTTTCTAGGATGAAGTAGAAAAGCAGAGCCAAGAGACAACCTGCGAGGGAAAGTACACATTTGCAGTGAGCCGTCGCTACATATATCATATATTAGTTATACTGTACATCAGTGGAATATATATTAAATTATATTTTTATGACCATATACCGGTATACCTTGGAGTGGTCATATCACTTAAATATTCTGTAAAGTAAAACTGAAATGGATGTGCAGGGATTTGCTACTACAACCCTATTAATAAAATACATTAAAGCAGTGGTTCTCAACTGGTGGGTCAGGACCCAAAAGTGGGCTGCGAACATTGCGGTTGACTGTATATTTTATTGCTTTTTGTTGAATGTTGGACTTGTGTGCATTAGCTGTTGCCACAGTAAGACATGAGAGGCTTTATTGTCATTGTACCAACAGAATACAATGAAACTTCATTTGTAACTCCCGGTTCAGCAGCACAAAGTATCTAAATACAATATATTAATATAAAACATTATAAAAGTAAGGAACCAAACAGCTATAAACATATATACAGTGACAGTGCAGTAGTGCAAGTACTGGATGTGGACAGGTGGGGCCTTGAGAGGGAGTTACTGTACAGGTGGGCCCGAGAGAGTCAGAAGGTGCCAGTGCAGGGGTAGGGGTTTAACAGAAACCGTTTTATTTGGCTGGGGGGTGTTTGGGGGTGGGGGTGTGATGGAAGCAACAGCTCTGGAGAAGAAGCTGTTCTTCCTTTCATAGGTTATATCTGAATTTTTATGCCTTTGCTTTATTATTTTGTTCCTTTGGTGGATTATCAAAGATTATCTTGTTGTTTTGATCATTTGTGTTAGGTATTTTTGCTCATTTTGCATAATATTTTGTTAATTTTAGTCAAGCATTGCTGGATCCTCCTGAAAACAATCAAGAAAATGAAATACATAAAGAATATGGACAAAACAAGCAACAAAATCTGATCAAAATGCATCGCAAAATTTTTTACTGTATGCTAAATGAATCCACATTTAATCAGATTTTCATGTGTTTTACACTTTAAATGTAAGACAGTAGCATGCACAAGAATAAAGGTTTAACCTACTGATGTAAATTCACAAAATGTTCCAAGAAAATGAACCAAAACAAACCCTTCAATAAATTAAACTTTCATTCATACGTGTATGTAGAGCACGGGTTTTAGAGACAAAAAGTTGTGCATAAGCTGTTCTCATACAGTATCAGTAGTGTTCATAGTCACGTTTGAGTCCACGTGGGTGTTTGTACAAAAGGAGTGTTTGGAAAAGGCGTAGTTTTAGTGTGAGGACAGATGATTGATGAGTAGCTGGGACTTGCTCCCTGCTACCTCCTCTGCTGCCTTTATTGTGTGCTGGCACTGGCAGTGTTGAAACAGATAGCAGTGCTCTGTCTCATCCTCTCACTGCTGCAGCAAACAGAGACACAGCTCTACTCAAATCAAATCCTGTCACAGGGTTCACATACGTAACACAGGCCTGCCCTTGTCAAACCTAGGGCTGCGAGCTGCAGTACTGCCAGTGTCCACCAGGGGCTGAATCCAAAAGTGAGCCAGTCCTCACTGAGTCCTGTATTAACACGTTGAGCTTCACATGAGAAATAAATATGTTTACAGCCTGGTGCAAATAACAGTTTTGATCTGTATGATTTATTTAAACCTCTGTGAACACTGTACAGGGTGATTTTTTAAATATATGAAACATGCCCTTTTAGATGATTAATACCCTGATATTTGTGAAAAATTTAGGGCATAGACACTTTGACTGTCTGAGTCTCAATCGTTAAACTTGATGGGTCGTATATTTATCCATTTTTGTTCCTTTTATTTATTATTATTATTTGGCTGACTGTTTTGTTAATTTTATCACCTTTTGAAGGTTGTAAGGAGATTTGAGTTCAAGTTTTTGATTATTTTATACCTGCATTTTATGTATTATTTTGTTTCATTTGTTCATTTACTTGATTGATTTGATCTATTTTTGTTTGTCCTCTTTGCCCTTTTTGTTCATTTTTATTCAGTTTTAACATTTTATCCATTTAGTTTTTTTTACATTTCGTTCCTTTTCTTGATTATTTTGCCCATTTTTAAATCACCTTTGTTATGTGTTCATTTTTTCCTTCTCTTGTTCACAATATAAATATTTTGATTATTTTGCAAATTTTAATTCATGTATTACATTATTATTTTCTTTTCATTTTTAAAAATCATTTTGTATTTTTTCATTTTGTGATATTTTACTCATGTCTTGATTATTTTGTTAATTATTTAGCTAATTTTGCTAATTTTCATTAATTTATTATTGTTACTCCCCTCAAGTTCAATCAAGACTCCAACACGTTCTTTGGTTTTAAACGGGCATTTATTGTCGAACAGAGTCTTCAACATGTGTTAACATGCATCTTGTATCTTGTTTCAACTATATTTTCAACTATGCCTTCAACAATGTTGACAACGATGCCGTCAGAACTCATTGGCCGCATTTACTCAAGAGAAATAAGGATGACTTTAGAAACCTTCTTTTTAAAGACAAACACCCCTTTATTGTCTGGGCAAACTTCCTGTGACTTGTCACTAGTAAACATGACTTACACAATGACTTATACTGGTGACCCATCCTTTATAAACTCTTGCCTAAGGCTTTGACCCTTTGCTTCCGCAAAGAATCAAAGTCAAAGTCTGCTTCATCAAAAAGATTGAAGTCAAGTGTATCAATCAAAACTTATCCCCTGAGAACAATGTGGACATGCAGAACAAAAAATAAATTCCCTCTTACCTATCAATGTGTTTTTAAGTAAATATTAAATGACTAATGAAACATATGAGCACTGCTTCAGATGGCAGCTACAATAATTTTATTTTTTTCCATTTTGTGGATGTTTTTTTTTTTATTTTCTTGAATATTTTGTTAATCTTTTGTCCATAATGTGAATATTTGGGTTATTTAGTTAATTTTCATTGATTTATTATTTTATTATTTTCTCTGTTTTGTGCATTATCTTAGCTCTTTTGTATTTTTCATTTTGTGGATATTTGTTTCACTTTCTACTGATTATTTTGTACATTATTTCTATGGTCTATGTCTTATATTTCTTATCTGTATTCTATGCTTGGTTTGATTATGTGGTCTATTCGGGTTTAAAGTGCTTCATAATTAAGGATGGTATGGTATTTACTATTTTATTATGTTCTCTATTTTTATTTAGTGTCTTAATTACTTTGTTTTTTTTTCATTTTGTGCATAGTTTTTATTTTTTCCTCGATTATTCAGTCAACAGTCAGTTGTTACACGTTATTTTTTCCACTTAAACAGTAAAAACATAAAAACGACTATGTTCTACATAATTTTGAGTTTGGGTTTCAAGGAGACACTGATTATTTCTGATCCTATGTTTATTTTTTAATCATCTGCGATGCATATTGCGCTGACTGAATGCTCTCCTCTCCTCTGGCTTTATGGATGTGATTGGAACACCGCCCACAGTGTTCCACTTGAAGAAATAGACAGATGGGAGTCAGTCACAGCCTCGCTATGATGGAGAGAAATTACCCAGCTGAATCCTGCCCTCCCTCCCACACCAAATCAAACTCACCGGACGCTCAGTAGTCATCAAATCACTCTGTTTCCCACTCATCACTACCTGCCCTATACAACAGGACGGCTTAATGTGACTGAGTTCAAACAGTAAGATATGGCATAATAAAGATTTGGAGTGAAATTGTTTGTCTGGCTTAAAACATCCACTCATAAATGTAGACTGTTTTTGTCATTTCATGGACCCAAGGCGTGTGGTTTTTTCTTCCATCGACTGGACTGGAAATTTGGTTGAAATTCATTTCATGGACATTTTGAAATATTCTTGAATTACATGTGCACTACTATTACTTCTTTGGACATTGTACATTAATACTGAAACATATAAACTATGAAAAAAAAGTTTAACAGAGTAGAACATTTTTATATTTGATTGTCCAAAGTAGACCCATTTAGCTTTGATGACAGCTTGGGCACACTCATGGCATTCTAACATCAGATTCATGAGGTAGTCACCTGGAACAGTTTGTGCCTTGTCAAGAGGTAATGTGTCATTTCTTGCCTTCTTAATGAACTTTAAACCACCAGTTGTCTTCTGCAGAGTACAAAGTCTGTAGTCCTATTAGTGCTATGAGCTACTGTACAAATCCACATTATATCTACAGTATTATATAGAAACACTCACTTAAGCAAAAAAGACTGATATTACTTTAAGAAATGAAGGTTAGGCAGTCTGAAAAAACCAAGAACTTTGAATGTGTCTTCAAGTGCGGTCACCAAAACCATCAAATGCTTTTATGAAACTGGTTTTCATCAGAGTTTTCCTCAGAAAGGACGTCCTAGAACTACTTCTGTTTCAGAGGATAATTTGATTAGAATTACCAGACTTAGAACCTGCCAGTTTACAGCATCTCAGGTAGCATTTGACAATAACACTTTTTTTGCAAGTTTGCAGGATTTTTCAGATCAACTGTCCACTGTAATATAAGGACTGCCTTTACTTGGATTTGTACAGTCTTTGTAGTAATACTAATAGAGCTATTGACTATATATGCACCCTTTCTCTGCAAATTAAGAAGACAAGGAAAGGCTCAAATTAACTCTTGATAAGGCACATATGTGAACTGAAAACTGTTGGGTGACTTCTTTATGAAACGGATGAGAAAATGCCATGAGTGTGCCCAGACTTTTGACTGGTGTATGTTTACTTGCTTACAAGGAATATACATTTGCTTGGTTTGAAGTCAGTAAAAGTGGGTCTCAACTGGGTGACCGAAAGAAAATGTGGGTCACTCTCTGACACCATGAAAACCACATGATAAAAGGTCTCATATCTTAAAAGCTAAATTTATGTCTGCACCACTTGTGTTTGCCCCTTTCCTGATTTCTTCCTTTTTTGTATATTTGTTACACTTAGATGTTTCAGATCATCAAACATATTTAAATAATACATTTAGGAATAAACAAGTAAACACAATATGCAGTTTTTAAATTAAGGTTTTTATTTTTAAGGGGGAAAAAATTCAAACCTACATGGCCTTGTGTGAGAAAGTGCTGCAGCACTGTATGTGTCTATCACAGACTTCTGTAGAGGTGTTGACAAATCAAGTGTACAGTGGGGACAATAAGTATTGGGAAATGTAAAAATGTGCAAGTTCACCCATTTAAAAAGATAAGAGAGGTT
>JAQQAE010009957.1:0-14327 GCA_029823295.1 Pseudamia nigra
ACCATTCACACTCACATTCATACCTATGGACAATTTAGAGTGACCAATTCACCAAACCCCCTAGTGCATGTTTTTGGCTGTGGGAGGAAGCCGGAGTACCCGGAGAGAACCCACGCAGAAATAAGCACATGTAAAGTGTATATATCATCTTCTGTCATGAGTATTTTTGCTCCCACAAAATAAAAAACAAAGAATGGGTATGAATCCTGATTAATCAAAATTAATCCAGTGGCCTTGTGATTGATCAGATTAAAAAATGTAATCGTTTACCAGCCCTAGTTGCTATACAATAAAAGGAATGAGGAAAAAACATCAGAAAAGTACCCCTTTGATGTGCCTGTATTACAGTTAAAGTTTTCCAGGTGGACAGTGTTTATTAATTAAATGAAAAATGTTTAAATCGACATCAACATTTTTGTCTTCTTATTGGTGACTTACATCAGTTCAAGTGAAGTCATTGGATTAGTAATTTGTGGTGTTTAAAAGACCATCAGACCTTTAGCACAAATAAGCGCGTTAAGGCAAACTATAACCCAGTGCTTCCAAAACTTCTTTATTCTTCCTTGCCTCACATTTGACCAAAGTACTGCTAGGTTAAATCATTTGACTTGATTCTGGTTAACGGAATCTGAAAACAGATATACCAATACCTCAGCTGGGATAAGCTCCCCAGTTCGTGCTGCCTTCTCAGCCTCTCCAATCAGAACCCGCAGAGCAGCATCTGCAGCTTCCTGTTTCCCCTGCTTCTTGTTCGATGCACAGACTGGAGGGAACCAGCGTCCGCCGAGCTTGGCCTGATAGGTAAACCTGAGCAGAACGGTCAAGGAAAGAGGCAATCAGAGAAAGCTATAGCAGTCTCTACACTCACTTTAAATTCAAAGACGCTTTCAATGTAGATGTGAATACCACAAGTGGAAAGAGGAAACAACGGTTTAACCGTATCAGCAAAAAGGCTTGTTTTGTATTTGTAAGGTTTTAAAAGTCACAGACAAGGCCACCATTCAAGTGTCTGTGAACATTTTCCTTAAACTAGTATAACACATTAATTTTCATTTCCTGATGTAAAGTGTTGAAAAGAACATTAGTGTTGTATGTTTTATGTGGCATAGAGAAGCAAAGCATTTTGTTTTTCATAAGACAGCAACATTTTCCAAGCACAAAGTAACCCTTATTTCTTTCCCATAATGCACAAGCTGAGAGTGTGTGCATGCAACATACTTAGGCTCATGTGGTGGTCCAGACTGACCCACCAGGCGAATCTCAGCAGCAAAGCCTCGAGCCCTGGCATACTCCAGAAGGCCAGACACTGCATTGTTGTTTAAGTGGTTGATAAGATCTCCAACCCCTGCTTCATGGGCTGCTCGTAACTCGTCCGCAGTCAGAGGGGGTAATGAGGGGCATGTAGTCCCAGAACTACTGCCATCACTATCACTTGAAGAGCCCAGGGGCAACTGCGGCTAAAAGCGGGGGGGCAAGGAGTATGGATGAGAAAACAGAAAAGTTAACACCTGTTGGAAAACAGTGAGCAGATGCGCTCTTTGTTCTACAATAAATATCTTCACATAATCTCTGTTTCTCCTCACCTTGTTGGGCTGCAGCCTCCCATCAGCTATTAATTCTTTGACTGCCTCCTCTGCTGCCAGCTGGCGGGCTGCCTTCTTGCTTGGAGCTGAAGCCTCTGCAAACAAGCTCTCTCCAACCTTCACCCTGTACATGAACCTGAAAACGAGACGAGAAAAGTGCAACACATGTAGGTAAAAAGGAAAAGACTTTTTCCACCGATCAAAGACGATGTTGCGGAGTTACTATTCTAGATACCAGACTTCTCACAACCAGATGAATAAGGAAATACAGCCATGAATACACCACTTGAGTTTGCGGTGTACTATGAGACATATGCACACAGTGTCTCTAGAAAATGAGTCACGCAAAACACAATTTGATACGTTATTTTCTTGCCAGCAGACTGCATACAGTAGGGCAGTGTTTCTGTGCAGCTCAAAAATTAATTCTCCACTGATCTGAAGAGGAAAGCGCTCGCATAAATGCTTTTAAATCTAAAAACATGTACCATTTGTGAAATTTTAATTGCATGCTGACAATATCAAATATTCATTTTACGTCGACAGAGAACCAGCATAAATATATTGTTGAGTGTTTATTATTTGGAGTCTGCCAACACTAGATGATTATGGCTCACATTAACATGCAGTATTTCCCGTTGCTTGTACTGAAGATATAATAGCTGCTTTTCCACCACAGGAACTTTTCTCATTTACCCGGAACTTCGAAAGGCCTCGGTGCGTTTCCACTCCAAAATTTCCCCGGCAAAAGTTCTTGATAGCACGGTGGGACTTTTCAGATTACCCAGAACTCCAGACGGGGCAGTGCTCTCTGCTGATTTGTGGAACACTTTAGCGTTTCACTCTCCCATAACACCGTTTATACTGCTGGAAACTTACTTCATTTCTACGAGCTTCACTTTGTTTGTTGAGCATGTGGAGAATGGACCAAAAAATGAAGAGAGGCTATGAGAACTGTATGGACGATGAGATCCCTGCTCTTTTCAGCATTTTTGCCGATTAGTTACGAACGACTATCGATTAGTGTTTTGGCTTGAAATGCCCACCCCTAACAAGTAGCATACACACAAATGAGGGCAGGGTTTAGTGTACTTTACCCAACACTGAAAACAAGCTGCGATATAAATTACAGTAGAGACTATAGACATAGCGTGTCTGTGGTGAGTTTATGGTGCTCAGGTAAACTCCCGCACATCGCCTCAACTTGCAAAATATATTTTATTTATATAATGTTTCGGTCCTAGACCTTCATCAGGAAAATATATCTGTATTGTTCTTTGAGGCATGACACCCCCATACACCATCAGCCTGATTTGAATAAATTACCAGGAACTTTAGGGTGCAATTGAAATGCAGGGCACACAGATTTTGGTGGAAAAAGGGTTAATGTTACCACAACATAAAAACAAGGTCAGAATATTTCCCAGTACCGTTGCAGCTAAGATGAACATAGAGAAAATCTGACAGCAAAACAATTCAGCTGTCACTGCTGATGAGGTCAGAAGTATTGCAAGGGCCTGCACTATCTCAGACTGTGTCGGGGGTGCCTAAAGGGCTACACTAGAAAAGTCAGGGTGGTGGTAAAGACTGCATAGACAGTCTCAGTGTTGTCTCTTTATCAGCTGACTGCAGAGCTACAGCAAGATTAAACAGAAATAGCTGATGAACAGCATCCCTAAGAGAAAAATTATAACCACAAAGGAAGATATCTAAGAAAAGGCGGTGGAGGGAGAGTCACATCCAAAAGGACAGATTCAGGGGGAGGCAGAGCAACCAGTACCTCGGGTCATGCGGTGGGCCTGCCTGGCCAGTGACGATGAATTCGATGGGGTTCCCACTGCGTTGGCTGTACTCCATTAGGACAGACACCGGGTTTTTCCCACCAGGGAGAGAGCGGGACAGCGGCTGGCGAGGACCCTCAGCTGTGCCTTCCGTGTTACCTGTCCCCAAAACTCCAATACTTTCACCTGGCCCCTGGCAGACACAGGAGAAAACAAAAATCTGACCATTTTTAAGCCTCATGAGGATTTTTAACAAAAGTTTAATAAATAAAGTAAGTGGAATTCTTTTCAGAACATTTTTCTATCATGTGACATGTGCTTATTCAAGTCATTATGTAATTAACTTCAATTAGGAAGTGTTTAAACGATGAAAAACTCAATCCCACACTTTCAAACAAACTCACACTTGGATCTGACAATAAATCCATGACTTGGTCCACACTGGTAATTCCTTCATCCCCTGAGCTCGCCCCTCCCTGCATCTCTTTGACGAGAATGCGCAGAGTTGCTGCAGCAGCATCTTTCTTTGCGACCTTCTTGCTAGATGCTTCTGCCACGGGAAACACCCTCCCATTAAGCATCACCTGCATACGAAATCTTACAAAAGGCAGAAAAAAGAAAGAGATAAGACATAGTGAAATGTCAATACACTTTTTATACAACAGCTACCTAGCTTCTTAACGAATAATAGATTTTTTTCTTAATCCAAGCATCATATGTCTTCATTATTTCAAATGTATTTTGAAGACTTTAAATCAATAAGTTTGTCACAGGTGCTGTGCAAAGAATAACAAACATATGGAAGTGTTTTATGATAAACAACAGAGCCCTTAAAGAAATCTAAGTCTTCTGTCTGGTTATGTTGACAGTATGTGTGTATACTTTTATGTTTTACATATGTAAAAATGAATAGAGACGTTTACATTGTTCAGACATTATGCAACTAACCTTGGGTCATGGGATGGTCCTGACTGGTCAAGAAGCAGAAACTCACAGGCCTGGCCAAGATACTGGGCATACTCCATGAGGCCACTGACGGGGTTCTTCAGTCGGACCTCTTGCAATTTGGCCCACAAGTTTTGGGGAGGTGGCGCAGCCAGGGACACAGCGACAGTCCCCACGGAAGTGGGCTTCGATGCTGCCATTCGCTCTGCATCAGTTTCTCTACGGATGGCATTGAGGAATTCTGGGATATCATCAGTGGCCCACTGTCCTTCGTTGGTCCCTTTATCTTTGCATGTAGTGAAAGAAGAGGGCTGGGGGGTGGAAACAGGTGCAAGCAATGTTAAAATCAAAATATCATGTAGTCTAGACTGAACCTAGAGAGGTGCATTTGGCCCAAAGAATATAAACAGATAGTATTTAAAAAGTAAATGTTTATTCAGCAATGTACTGTTTGGTAAGATGAGGTATGCATAAATCTGGTGCAGCATTTCCAGATTTAAAATACCAAAGTAATTCAATAAAAAATTCTAATCATTATCACAGTACTTTTAATGTTGTTGTATGTCAATGGTGCTAGAAACCCAAAAACATTTGAACATTAGTTCACGGCCGCTTGTGGTGCTTTGTTCATCAAATTGAAATGATATAATACAGCAACACATCAAGCAGTCCAAATGAATGTCTTATGATTTTACCTCCAAGTGGATTGCACAGGAGGTAGGTCACACAATGTATATATCTGGGAATTAAATTGTAAAATTTAACAGATCAACAGAGCTTCAACTGACACTGATTCTGCCTTTATAACATAGAAAAACAGTCAAAATTTACCCACCACTTCACTGTCGCTTTGTTCTGGCATCCAAACCTCCGAAATAGCCTCCACACCTGATATGGATAACGGTGGTGATGACGACACAAACATGGATCCATCTCCACTCTCGTCTTTAATGCCTTGCTCATTAATTTCACTCTCAACAAGCTTTTGTGCAGCTTTGATGCTCCTTTCCATCCTCTCTCTGCGGTGGGTGGAGAGCTCCCAAGTAGGGGGGTTGACATCACCATTCTTAACAACTTCACCTAACTTCTCTAGGGCATAGAGGGTAGGATTGACCTGCTTGGCATTCCTAAGGCCTAGATTTTTGGCTATAACAAGAGCATTGGCCTCCCGTGCATCCAGGAGGTACTGCAGGACGAGCTCCTTCTGTTCTGCCATTGTGGGAAGTTTATGTGCTGGATCGGGGGATCTGCTCGTATGCTGCTTCACCTGATGCTGATCGTTTGTTATCTGGGATTCTTCAGAGTCAGAAGACACCGAAGAAATAGAATAAGAAGAACTGGATTCTGCGTCTGCTTCACAGACTTCGTCTTTGCCTTGTTCCCTGTGTTCTACTTTTTGCGATCTTAGTTCAACTTTTGCTACAAGATTTTGAATGCCTCGTGGACTGACGCATAAATCGGAAAGGGAACTTTGTACTTTCTGACCTTCCTCACCTTTGGCAGGTTCTCTGTACAGACTCCACTCAGGAGGTTGAAATCCTTGCTTGGAGGCTTTTTGTGCTCGTTCCAAAGAATAGAGAGACTTGTTGACTATTGTCTTGGGCAGATGTAACTTTTTGGCCAACAATTTTGCAGAGATAGTCTCACCTGGCTTTAAACTTCCTAAAGCTCTGTATACGTTGTCCTGGATATCAGGCGAGAATGTGATGCTTTGTTTGTGAGAGCTGAAATCGGTGGAGGTCCTAGATGCAGAATACGTGTTAAACCTCTCTCTTCTTGTGTTAGGCCGGTCTTGATGAAGGGACAAATTTTGAAATCTATCACAAACAGAATCTGCCTGGTGGTACCATTGTCTATCTGTATTGTATTGGCTGGTGTTTTTATTTACTTGAAACTGGTATTGATCAAGGTGTCGGGGGCCTGAAGTGCCTCGAGAAGCTCTGATAGTGGGTGAGGATGTGAAACTTTGGATCTGGCTATAGCCTCCTCTACCCCTAGGGCTGTTGCTCGGATTTGGATATCTGCTGTAGACTGATGGGGACTGGTGAGAGAAACCAGGGGACCTGCCAGCTCCCCTTCCTCCTCCTGCAGCTCCAGGTCCTCCTAGACCACCTCTAAACTGTGGGGCCTCAGACGTCTGTCCTCTTAGGAACTCTGCCTGTTGTTGCTGAAAGGAATTGGGAGCAGGCCTGGGACTGTAGTTAAAGCTGTACGAGCTGTTGGGGGATGCCGCTTCTGAGTCCACTTTATTGGGGCTTGGTACAGGTGGAGTAGAGGGGATGAGAGAGGAAGCTGGGGGCTGTATAGGCACTACAGAATGGCCAGGGCTGTAAGAGTAATTTGGATATTGGGCCTGCTGAGGGGCACCTCTGAGAAAGAATGAGGCTGCGTCAGGTCTGTAGTAATTCTCTTTGGGCTGAAGGTGGGGTGGAGGATGCCTGTGGTAGTGTTCTTTCGAAGGCCCTCCTCTACCTCTGCTCATAGCGCAGGGGTCAAGCGCTAAGGGGGGGCGGTCAGCTGGTTGTGCACCTTCAGTGTTAATGTATGTCCTTTCTACTGAGAGAAGACCCTGATGTTAAGTCAGGACTGGTCCAACGTACAAAATGAACACCTGAAAAGCAAAAAGTAGACAAAGTCAAGGCAATATTGAGACACAGAAATAAATATGACCAATAATATTAAATAGTAAAAAATGAGGAGCACACAGAAGGAAAAAATGATATAATTTCCTCCAGTAGCACAAGCTTAGCTTCTGCTGGAAATCCTGCAACCTACTTTGATGCCCTTGTGTAAGCCAATGAAAATACAAAGTCCAAAGAAATGTGTTTTTGTTTAAATCTTCAAACACTCTTGTTTTCCTCAAATGCAAAATGTTGCAAGAATCTAAGAAAAATGATGGACGGTGGAACAGGTTAGCTCTGATAAACACCAACATTATGTTTTTTATCTTCAGATTATACAGTAGCCAGTCTTCAAGGATATTGCAGGGTGACATACTCTCCTAGTCACACAGTGAAACTTAATTCCAGGGCAAAAGGATGGTGATTAATAATTCAGACTTCTTGTGACTATTCTATTTTATTCCTGGCTTTAGAAATTATTGCCAGATATAGATCCATAGTGCAGAGGAAAAATGAGACACTGGTGCTGACAAAAAGACAGCTTCCTAGGCACAAGGAACACACCAAAATCACACAAAAGAGAATAATAAACTGACAGAAATGTAGATCCACAAGAGGACAGTGCTCAATTCCAATATCCGGCTGTGGTATAACAAACATTGATTCAGCCTCAAGTGTCATATCTGACAACACTCAATAATGTCTATATGAGTGAGACTGACAACAAGAAGACACCCAATACTGAGTCAGGTTTCATCCCCTCTGGCCCGGTCAGCATTACTGGTCTGTCACATAGACCCGGACAAACCCGAACAGTGCCACAGTAAGAGAGCAGCGCAGTGCCGGTTTATCACGCTAATGGGGACCGACAGGGCCAGAAGCCCAGGGGTCAAACTGGGCTGGAGCTGACTCATCTTGACCCTGATGCAAGACAACAGTTGACAACCAAAAAAACAACTCTGTGTTTTTCATCATCCACTATAATTATGCTCCTCTCTTTTCCGATCTTGAGCAGAAGCATGAGCAAGTCAACCAATATGACAACTAATCAATCAGCAATTTTGCACACTTCATCCCGTCATGTCAAGACAGAACTAGGCAGCACCTCTGAGGCCTAAAATGCAGATGGACTCCATGTTCTAGCTCTGAGCCCTCTGTGTCCCCTGTGGACTAAGCAGTACAGAAATGAAACCTAAGTTTAATCCAATCAAGCCAGCACACATGCTGATATTATCATATTAACTAGTACAGGGGTCTACAACCTGCGGCTCCAGGGCCACATGTGGCTCTACAGCCCGAGTGGCTACAATGAAAATAAATAGAAACTAACAAAGAATTAATAAAGCGAGGACAAAATAATAACTGACATATTGAACAAAAAAATATTCAAAAGTGTCAAATTAAAAACATGGGAAAATACAGAAAAGCATAAAAGAATACTCAAAAAAAAAAAAAAAAAAAAAACCAGAATCAACTTGAACAAACAAAAATAGTCAGGAAAATTAACAAAAAAAAAAAAAACAAAAAACACCATCAAACAAAAATGAAGAAATACACCAAATAATCAATAAAATAAACTAATTAAATCTTCAAAATTAATAAACAAAACTGTGTATAAAATAATAAACCAGGTCTTTTGTTGCATAAAAGGGTTCAAATATTTTTTTGCAGCCCTAGACACAACCCAGGACTAGCAGCACCGACCCCATGATGTGGTCAATCTCACCGAATGATTGATTGATTATCAAATCTAAGCAGCAGCAGAGACAAAGCTGGAAGTTTAAACGTGGTGCTTCTTGATGTCCTGCTCCTTCGATCTCTGACGAAAAGACGCAATAAAAAGGTGAAAATAACAGCCCAACACGGATCGAGGACGCTGACGACCTGCACTGTAGTGTAATCTGATTACTTCCAGTCTGCTGGATCTTCCGTCTTGGGTGAATGAGGTTCGCTGCTTCTACAGTGAAACCGGTGGTTTATAAAGGCTGGACGTTACGCGCGTCGGTCAAACGTTACCGCATGAGAGATACGAGGAAACACGCAGTCACGGTGGTGTACGAAAAGGGAAACCGTTCACAGACGCGGCCTAAGTTTCGTTTTCATTTTTAAAGAAAATGCTAAGTTTCTATTGTGGGTCACGTGACCGGCAGCGGCGCCGACCGGATGGCGACCGGATTGGTGGGAAATTCACACGGTTGAGGCTGTTGTGTGGCTGCTGCCGATTCCCCATGTTTAAAAAGAGGTGTAGGTGTGTGTGTGTGTGTGCGGTTTCCCCCGACCCACTCAAATCACTGTGTGTGTGGTGAGTGTGCTCTTTTAACGCACGCTGGAGGCGGTTCACCGGGACAGAGGAGACGTCACATGATCAGCTCACGGGCTCCCATTAAAAATAAAACGAGGAGAGAAAATGATGGAGAGACGCGCAGTAATGCAATACATTGTAAGGGACACAAATACCACGGCAGCATGTTGAGCTCCTGTGACACGAGTGAGACAGGGTGGAAAAAAAAAACGACGTGAAGAAGTGAAGGTCATTATTCAAAACACAGCTGCACAGTCAGACACACTATGCCCAAAGCCGTGACCTAATCCCCTTCACACAGACAGATCCTGCAACATTACAGGAATTAAAAACCAGACAGTAGCCAGAGATGGCTCCATCATTAGAGAAATGTAAACAGCTAAAGTCTAATTTTATTGTACGTACATTAACTGATTTAAATACAACTTCCTTCGTGGTTCCATAAAACTGGTTGGGACATGTTCGCAGTGTAAAACTTTGCCAGTTACAAATATACCCACTGCTGTGGTTGTAGATTTATTCACTCTGTAAGCTATGAAGGCTGCATAGTGTGTCCAATCTCATTTTCAAAGTTTGAAAAACGTACAGAGAAACACAAATGCATGCAACTACATGAAATTACAATGTAGCGTCAAAGCTGCACACATACAGAACAGTATTATACCCAGCAGGAAAATGTGACCACATTCAAGCTTTTCAGCTCCACTATCTCTGAGTGCTGAATACTAACATTCTATTTTTGTGTTTGTGGCAAACAATTTATTGGAAAGAAGAGAACCTGTGAGTGAACTATATGAATAATTCACAGGGATACACTTACATAGATTCTTTTCTCCAAGCTTATGAGTTATGTACAGGATAATCAATGGCTTGATTCTTCTGTGTCACATGAAGGCAAAAACAGAAGGTGTATATTTAAATTTAATGAATGAACCGCATCTGAAAAATGACACGCCCATTTATGAAATTATCCATCCATCCATCCATCCATCCATCCATTTTCTACCCCTTAATCCTCGTGAGGTTTGGGGGGTGGGGGGCTGGAGCCTATCCCAGCTGACTTGAAATTATCATTGAATATAATTAAAGTGGAATAAAGATTTTGTATCAATTTGAAATATCTGACAGCACCTGTCCTTCAGCGAACATTCAAGTCTCACCTATTATATAGTAGTAGTAGTATATAGTAGACATTCAAAGCATTAAACTCTAGCCAGCAATATAATAAAGATTGTAATAAAATCATTATCATAATACTGAGAAAAAATGTATGAAGTCTTGTGACCAGTTTAACGTTTCAACATCGATGCACAATAAAGTAATGGCTGGGTTTAACTTTTCCCATGAGGTGTTTGAACCATTTATTTAATTTTTCACTCAAAAATATTTGTACTTAGTGTTACACAACATTTTACTTCAATTAAAGAGTTAATTTAGTTCTAAATACCAGGACGTAAATAATCAGAAAGTGGTACGGTTAAATTTTTTAAATATGCTCATTACAGCCATCTTTGACAATAAGTATACAGTATTTACATTTAAATATAAAAGTACAGTATAAGTATTTAAACATTTTGAAACAAATTACTGTTGAAAACAATGAACCAGATGTTAAAAAAAAAAGCAAAAACATCTCAGCAGGTTCTGTTAAGTTCCACAAAGCAAGTGAAATTTCATTTAGTCACACAAGTTTAAATTACAAATATATACATTTTAATGTAAAACAAGCAATTTTGGGCGAGTGTCTATAACACCTTCTATCACGAGTGTTTTTGCCCCCACAAAACGAAAAATGAACGGGTATTAATTGTGATTAATCGAAATGAATCTAGTGACCTTGTGATTAATTTAGATTAATAACGAATGGGTATTCATTGTGATGAATCCAAATGAATCCAGTGACCCTGTGCTTAATCAGATTAATAATTTTAAACGTTTGACAGCCCTAAAACAAACCTTCAAATGTCTGTGTGTGAAATGATTTTACTTTCTAAAAATGTTTCAGCTTTTCATTTTAGTCCATATTATTCATAATCTGTCCTCCTTGCCACTTGGTGCCTCCGACTGGTGAGAACAAATGTTTCGTATTTACATCAGCCTAGAACAACTAACTTGTTAATAACTCGTGTGAAAACTTCAAAACGCCGCAACAGCAACTTAAGCACAGTTCAGCCTTTTTGCTCTTAAGTTAAGAGCCCTGACCTCTTATTATGACCCATGTTAATTCTTTGTGAAACACTCTAGCGTTATATTAATTTAAATGTAAAACTGTGACGATGCCACATCGCGTTCGCGAAATCACACGCATTCAAACTGCAACTTCTAATGCGGGAGCTGCGGGACAAACTACGCGGCCAAAGTGTCGCGGAAGGCGACTAGTACACGCATTAAGAAGGTTAAACGTGTCGAGTAGGAGACAGGAGGCACAGAAAACGAACCTGAACAGAAAACTAGCAGCAGCTCCGCGAACATCGTGCCTCCGCCGGCTAACGTTATTGTTAGCTGCGCTAGCTTACCATTAGCGGTGTGCTGCACTGGCACTGCACCATTTCTATCTACGAGCCCGCAGCCACTTCATGTTCTGCAAACCACAACACACACTAAGTGCTCCCTCCTCGAACCGTAACATCAACTTTTGCGAGCGTGTGCCGGGTTTTTTTATTATTGATTATCTTACCTCGCTGTATCGCGCTTCTGTGCTCTCCTGCTGCAATATTTCAATGCGGTGAGAAACAATCAAAGAACTGATGCGCGGAATAGTGACGCGCTTCGGGTGCGACAGATACAAATACATGCATGTCGCATGTGAGTGACGTACGCACGTTTGTACGATTCGGATATACGCCAGAATAGAACAGGACTGAGTGGAACAGATGAGAACAGAACAGAACAGAACAGAACAGAATAGACGGAACTTTATTTATCCCTTCCTGGGGAACTCATAGGATCAGCTCATTTAGTAGACATGGAAGATTATATTATTAAGATTTGTGATGAGGAAATGACACTGAGGCTTCAGAGCATGTGTCAGAGCCATAATTCAATTCAATTCGATTTTTATTTGTATAGCACCGATCATAATCGCCGATTATCTCTAGGCGCTTCACAATTCGAGGCCGAGACCTCATGACTATACAGAGAGTAAACCGACAGAACCCCCTCTCATAAAAGTACTTTACAATAAAACAAATTTAAGCTGTCACGGCTACATTGCCATTGATACACAATGCTTTACATAATATCTTTGTTTACATATTCCTTCAAAATTAACAGTTTATAAAGTATTTTGAAATTATGCTGAGTTATGCTACATTTTATCTCATTGACCAACTCATTCCACAATTTCACTGCACTTTGTGAAGCTCACATACTTTTAAGAGTGGTCCGGACACACTGGTTTGACAAAACATACTCTCTTCTTCACTCATAATTTCCTTCCCTTTTTCGAAACAATTCCTGAATGTTTCCTAGTGTTGCGATTGGCTTTGTAAATTATTATAAGCGTTGACTAGATTGACTAGATTAAATTGACTAGATCTACTACAGTGGTTCCCCCGGTTTACAAGCGCATCAGCTTACGAATTTCTTGGGTTACGAGGAGGAAATCAAGCAAATTTTTGTAAGGGAGTGAAGCAGAGACGCGACGTGGATCTACTAAACATAAAGCACAAACTTAATCTGTGTAGCACGCTCTCCTCTCCTCTCGCTTGGTCTCGGCTAGTCTCGCAGCTTCTCGGTCAGCTGACAACAGAGGAAGTTGCAACACACGTGCTGTCTATTGGAGGACTCACCAACAATTTTACTCGCAACCTAATTTTTTTGCACATGAGCCAATACAAAATGTCAGCATTTGTATCAAATCACCACTGTCACGTGACCGATAATGTCCAAACCTTCAAACATCATTGCTGCTTTGCTTCGTGGTTCCTTCTTGGTTTAGTGTTTCTTGGTATGACAGCTTTGAGTAGTTTGCCATTAAACAAGCTATATAAAGTGCATTATTATTATTCAACAAGGTCGGGCTGAGGACACTAGACTAAAAAACTAAACAAAAAAACAAGATGTTTTTAATTGCACTGCCTGGATGCGGAGGCAGCAGGAAAAGAGGTTTGTATCATAAGTATATAAGATACACGTCAGGTTTGTGTGCGCTACAGCGCAGTTTGGTTTGGCACTCACATTACTCAAACGGTCCATGCTTTAGGTGTGAAACACATTTGGGCACTGCGCTGTTGCTCATGCATGAATACTGTATATAAATAATTGCTCTCCTGCTGCCTCTGCATGTGGGCAGCACAATTTAACGGGAAATCACCATCTTACATAATGGAGAAATCCAGAAGCAGTCTACATGTGAACAAAAATGACTCAAACATAAGCCACAAAGTCAGTAAAGGTATATGGCATTATGACATGATGTCCTATTTACAGCTGTATCTGCACCTCAGTCTGTTTAGAGCTGTGTGAGTGTGGACCAGCGGTGGGAGTGGGGAGGTGGTTGGGAATTGGACTTCAGCATGGCTTGGACCAAATGGCCCTAGTATTAATACTACCTGTGTCTAATAACAACTGTATTCAATTTAATGTGTAAAGATGATGTAATCATTAATTAGTATAAATGCAGAAAAACATCTGCAGATTAAAATGGCCACATGGTCATTTCTGGACTTTTATTGTTGACATGTGATTGAAGCAGTGTCAGTGCTTCAGTTGCACTCTTGACAGAATGCTATGTCTTCAGTTGGCCACTAGATGCCACTGTTCTTAGTTAGACTGAGGTCTCAAAGCTTTGAATCTTTCCCGGCATAATCGGAGGAAAAGCTTCATAGGTTCATGAGGCTTCACCTGCCCGTCACTAATTACCATGTCTTCTTTCTCCTCAGTCTTCAGTCTGCCATCAGCTGTGATTTTGAACCGTCTGATGGCAGTGGGGATGAATGGTCTCTTATAGCGTTCAGTCCTGCAGTGTAGTGAGCTTGCCTCTGAGTATGTAGGGTTGGGTTGTTCTAAACACACTTGAGAAGTTAAAGAATATAATCCTAGGATGTATAGGACAGCATTCTCCACCCTAGTACATTCTTTGTATGCAAACTGG
>JAQQAE010009959.1:0-14327 GCA_029823295.1 Pseudamia nigra
CCATATGAAAAAAATAATTAATGAAATAAATAAAACAGCCACATTATGACAAAAATGCAACAAAAATGAAGAAAATAATCATCTAAATTACAAAAAAAAATTAACAATACTAATTAATAAAAAAATGTACAAAATAACATAATGGACACTGAACAAAATAATCCAAAAAATGACCAAAAATGGACAAAGTAAGCAACAACATGAAGAAAAAAATTGACAAAATAATCAAGCAAATGAACAAAATAATCCAAACAATCAACAATATAAGCAACAATATGAAGAGAAAATATAAAAATAGGAAAAATAAACAAAAATTGCAAAAAATAATTTTAAAAAATGACAAAAAATGAACAAAAATAAACAAAATGAAGAAAAAATCCATAAAACACTCAAGAAAATAAACAAAATAATAAAAATAAACAAAATAAGTAAGGAAATGAACAAAAATGAACCAATTTAAAAAATATGGTAAAATAATTCAGAAAATACAAAAATGAAAAATTAATGAAGAAAATAATAGACAATGGACAAAAATGGGCAAAACAATTTAGAAAAATAAGCAATACAATACAAAAAGAACACAAAAATGGCAAAATAAGGTACAATAAAATCAAGAAAATGAATAAAAATGGACAAAATAATTAAGAAAATTAACAAAAAATGAACATGTTAAAATATTGACCCTGGGTTTTGCATAGATAACTATTTTATACCATAGGCTACCACAAATAAACATAAAGTCAACTAATAGTCAAGTATTTTTAACTTATCTGCTTTTGGGGACTATATTTCCGTTTGATATCCTTCCACTGTGCACCTGTTCTATTTCTAACAGCACAGGTTGAGTCACCCCTCTGTGCCGCGGCGCCTCCCGTGACGTTCCAACATGGCCGCCTTGTCGCCTCATTACCACGGCACATTTGAAATTGCCTCATGCTTCGCGTTTCCTTCCCATTCTGCCTCTCGCGTGTTTATTTGTAATTCTTATTTTTTTTTTTTTTGTCGTCCTGTCTGTGTGTGTTTGTTTTCGCTTTGCCGTGCCGCTCATTTCCACCCTCTCCTCCTCACTTTGACATGGCAGGCAGCTGGAATTTACCCTCGCCATCAAAAATTCATAGAAGCGGGCAAACAGACATGTGAGGCGTCTTCTTTCATCTTCCCCTCGCTCCGTCTATCTCTTCATGTTGCCCGGTCTTCGGTTCTCACACCTCACATTTCATCTCCTTTTCTTCTTTTTTTTTTAACCCTCCTTTCATCTCTCTATCATCCCCCCCCCCACACACACACACACACTCTGTCACTGTGGCAATTTTCCTCCCGTCCTCTCTCACTTTCTCTTCCTCTCCCTCCTTCTCTTGTCGCTGTTTGACACTGTCAACGAGCAGGTAGAGGTGGCTGTTATTGTTGACGCCTCTGCAGAGGTTCCAGGTAATGAATAAAAGAGAGATGGAGGGAGAAGGAGACGGAGATGACACGGACAGAGATAGAAAAGGGGTAAAAGGAGGAAGGAGGCGAGGGGGGGGGTGTTGGCAGGTTTCCCCCCCGGTATTACACGGCAGCTTGACTGTGTCACCTGTGTTTATTCTCTTTGTTGGTTGGAGGTGAGGCCTGTGGCACAGACAGCAGCCGGGAAGCACACAAATACACAAGTACACAAACACAGCCTGGTTCGTCGCCGCGGAGGTTTCTACCGGTGCAGCCGACGTTAGCCTCGATTAAGACTGAAGATAAAAAACGGGCGCCATCTTCACATCTTTACGCCTCCTCCTTTTCGTTGAGATGTAAATAGAATGTAAATGGAAGCGGAGTACAGAATGCTGCCCGCGAGCGGATGTCGCAAATGTCCGAGGCAAAAAACGGTTCTGTGGTGAGACGGATGGAGAAGACGGTGGCGTTCCACGACCTGATATGATACAGCTTTAACTGGACTGTTCTCAATGCAGTGCCACCTGAGGGCCTGGACAAAACCAGCGTCCAGCCTTGACCATTGACTTTCCTCCTGACTCTCTGAATCTATTGATGATATTACCGTATTTTCTGGATTACAAGCCGTGGTTTTTTTGCATAGTCTGGCTAAGGGAGCAACAAATACACCGGAGTGACTTGTATATTAAAGAATTTCGAGTATAGGGTGTTTGTCACACTGACAGTCGCTAGACGTCGTTCTAGGTTTGTGTACCTTCATCTGCTGCATCTGTATTGCTATTTTTTCTGGATTGAAAGTTGCGTTTTTTTCGCATAGTCTGGCGAGGGGAGCGACAAATACATCAGAGCGACTTGTATTTTGAATAAATTCGACTGTAGGGTGTTTGTCACATTGACAGCCGCTAGAGGAGACGAGCTGTGAGCTCTTCGTCAGATGCGACCTGTTCTGCAGAGCAACTAATACATGTTTTTTTCTTCTTCATTATGCATTTTTTGGCTTGTGCGATTAACATACCGGAGTGACTTTTCACCCGGAAAATACGGTACACACTGTGGACGGCGTTATCTATATAAGTCTACGCAATTTTATGTTGGGGAACACTTTTCTGAAATTGTTCCACAATTTTCAGGTGCAGTTTGTTGCAGATTGATGAACCTCTGCACATCTTCACATGTGAGAGGCTCGTTCTCTAAAATGCTCCTCTTGTACCCACTCGCATTCCTGACCCGCTACCAGTTAACCCAGTCAGTGTCAAATATCCAGGGCGTGTGGTTTTCCTTCTGTCGACCGGACTTAAAATTTGGTGTGGAGACGTTTCGCCACCTATCCAAGGAGGTTCTTCAGTTCTGAACCAAATTTCCAGTCCAGTCGACAGAAGGAAAACCACACGCCTTGCATACCATGACCTGGATGTCAAATACCCATCCATTTGTTTATGGTTTGTGCCGATTACTTTTCCAGCCTTTTGTTGCCCGTTCCGACTCATGTGAGACGCGTCGATATGGGTTTATGGGATTTGCAAATCGCTGCATCCAGAACTTGCTCGGAATTGGGGTCACACATCAACACTGAAGACATCCAAACCGTCAAAACACATGCGGATTTATGTAGTAAATATGAACCCCAGGACACGTTTTATGCCATAGATTGACCAAAGTCGACACATTTAGCTTTACACACTCGTGGCGTCCTCTCAGATCCACCAGGTAAACACACACCATCAGTTGTCTTGTGTCGACGAACGGTGAACGGAGTCGATCGTTCTGTTAACGCCACTACAACGACTGTACACAAGATTTTCCGAAGCACGTCAAGAAGACAAGAACAGGGGAATAAACACCGACGCAGAGAATAACGTCCGAAGATACTGATTACTTTTTGCCTTTTGGTGTCGTGTGTTACAGACGTGGGCTCGGTAGCGGAGGCAGGCGGATTACAGCCGACTGGGAGGAGCAGCGAGGGAAAGGAGGAGGTGGGAGGTATGTAGATTACTTTGCCCCCCACCAGCCACCTGAGATGTACGGGGGCACGATAGATTTCCATTTGCTCAGCAGTGTGTGATTTCCATGTCCGTACGCGAGGATCTGCGGCCCGTGAACGAGCCACAGGGACGCGAGGCTGGCAGGCGTAATCAAACACGCACACACACACACACACACACTGATAAGAAACCAGCCAAGAGAGGAGAAAACACACACAGGCAGGTATTTTTAGCGCACGCCAGGCGGGGTGGAGGGCAAACTTCTGCAGCATTCGCACACTTTTCACAGCAAAGCGCCAGCATCTTCGTTTCCGTACGAACGGCTCCGTTATTCAGCCAGCGTTGGTCGTCATTAAAGGCAGATTTACTACAAATTGGACCAAATTCCCACTGTCACTTTCAATGACGGTGGCTCCCCTGCAGAGATGGAGGTGTGGGGGGGGGTGCACCATGAGCTTGGGTTCAACATATAAAACATAAAGATGCAGGGATATTTTGCTTTTATGCCATTGTTGTTGGGACATTTTTAGTCAGGTGTATCTGCATCCGCCTAGAAAACCGAAACCTTGGACGCTTGATTTTTTTTTTTTTTTTTGTCGTGACCTGTTAATGGATGAGTTTGCTCCTTCACTTCTTTCATTTATAAAGAGAAGAAAAAAAACCTGGCAAAAATATCGAAGCAACAAAATGAACCAAAATGGACCAAAACTTTGAATGGACATTTACATGCATTTACTTCATCATTATTCTTATTGTTGTTCACTTTTCTTGAGTATTTTGTTCATCTTGGTTCATTTCCTTAACTGTTTTGTTCAGTCTTTCTATATTTTTGCTACTCTCTGTATTACTTTGCTCATTTTTAGCTACACTTTATTATTCTTGTGGATTTTTCCTTATTTTATTCATCATTTTGCATAATTTGTTCATTTTTCTAACTGCTTTGTTTGGTTTTTGCATATTTTTGTTCATCTTGGTGGACATTAAAAGGACATTTACATGCATTTACTCTCTAAGTAAGAAGATAAAATGAATAAGAATGGGGATTTATGATCAAAATAAGCAAAAAAACAACAATAAATGAACAAAATAGATTATAAGATGGATGAAAAGCAGTTAAATAAGTTACAAAATGAACACAAATGAACAAATTAATCGAGAAAATGAACCCAAGGTGAACACAGGGACGACCAAATGAACAAAATCATTTGGAAAAATGAACCAGGACACGGATCAATCAATCAATCAATCAAACTTTATTTATATAGCACCAATCATAATCTCTAGATGCACTGGTGACGTGGTTCTCCAGCTTCCTCAAATAACCTGGATGTGTGTGAGCGCTGGGCTGCACACGTGAGGTTGTCACGGTGAAGGGCAGACCACTAACCTTTATTAATTATTGAAACACATAAACACTCAGTGACAGATGTATGACCCTCATTTGGACCCGTCATCCATCCTCCGCCACTCTGACGACGCACGCTCAGATTTTAAGGCGCCTGTTAAACTCAATGTGACAACATTTTGAATTTTGCTGCTTCAGGGTCTACGTACGTAGCAACGGACACAGGTGGGGGTCAAAAATATTAGACCCCTTTTGCTGTTTAAATGTGATTCTGTACAAAGCATTTCAAAGCATGCTAGTTTGTTATCCAAACAAAAACAGAGTCATTATTTGAAAACAAAAATGGCCAGGATCAATGTTAATAATCCCCATAAGAACCGACCTTTTTGTTCAAGCATAGAATAAACCACCAGTTGATCGAGTAAGTGTGTACAATTATTTTGATTTGGACTGTTTTGTGTTTTATTCTTCATTTTGTTCATCATTATGCTTATTGTTGTTCACTTTTCTTGAATATTTTGTTCATCTTGGTTCATTTCCTTAACTGTCTTGTTCAGTCGATGTATATTTTTGCTCATTTTCGGTATTACTACTGTATGCAGATTTTAGCTACACTTTACTAGTCTTGTGGATTTTTCTTTCTTTTATTCATCATTTGGCATAATATGTTCATCTTTACAACTGTTTTGTTTGGTTTTTGCATCTTGGTTCATTTTCATAATTGTTTTATTGAGTTTTGGTGTATTTTTGTCCATTTTCATAACTGTTTTATTCAGTTTTGGTGTATTTTTGTCCTTTTTCATAACTGTTTTATTCAGTTTTGGTGTATTTTTGTCCATTTTCATAACTGTTTTATTCAGTTTTGGTGTATTTTTGTCCATTTTCATAACTGTTATATTCAGTTTTGGTGTATTTTTGTTCATTTTCACAACTGTTTTATTCAGTTTTGGTGTATTTTTGTCCATTTTCATAACTGTTTCATTCAGTTTTGGTATATTTTTGTTCATTTTCATAACTATTTTGTTCATTGTTTGTATACTTTTGCTAATTTTCTTCATTTCTTCATGATTTTGTTCATGATCTTGCCATTTTGCTGATGTTTTCTAAATCATTTTGTTTATTATTCCTAATTTTCCTGTTTGACTTGTCCACTAGTGTTGTTTTGTTTATTCTAATCCCTATCACATTTCCAGAGTAAGAAAGCTCAAAACGCTTTAATATCTGGATTCATTCTCAGATTTTATGTCAGATGGTAATGAAAGCATAGGCTCCCAGGAGATGTCACGTTGCTGTTTTCTTCTATTGTGTGGAAAAATGGTCAAATGAGATCCGGTGAGATGAGGAAAAAGTGATCCATACGGAGAAAAACAGCAGAAAAGTGGACAGAGTCAGAGGATGAGAAATGAAAATGAAGGATTCACGGGGGGAAAAGAAGGCAAAAAAGGAGAGAGGAACAGGGTGCAAAGGGGAGGAAAGGAAGAAAGGAGGAGGCGTAAACGAAGTGTGATTTCCACGTGGGGTGACGCTATCTGTTGCCCTCTTCCTCCAGGTTAATGGGGACCATCATAAAGCTGGGTCACACGCAAACACGTCTGTCCACAAACACACACCAGCAGGCGAGCGGTCAAGGTGAAATATGGATCCTAATGGTTGTGTCCCATCGTTAAAAGGGCTCGGAGTTGATTTATCCATCATAAAGCAGCTCGTGCGACTGCCGCGAGGAGACGGAGCGGGCGGCGGCGAACTGAGGGTCACGGGTTTGAATCCTAATCCCTGCAGGAGACACGTAATGTTTCGTTGACGGCATGCTTCTGCCTTTTATGCAGATTTATGGCGCCAAAATCTCTGCCCGGAAAAAAATATTAGCCAGTGAGCTGACACCGAGCTGAGTTAGAGCTTCACCTGTGCCGTCCGTCGACAATATCCATCTTTGTGAGCTGACAAAAGGGAAACTTATTCACGTTATTACATTCATACTTATCGTGAATGACAGTGGACAGAACAGCTGGCACTGTTTGTCACTGAGCTGCTTATTTCACATCAATATGTCCCGTTTTAATATCAAATCAAATAAGCAGACCCTGTCGGGCACCTTTGACAGAGTAAACCTCGTTTTACTCTGATATTAGCGCTTTCAAGCATGCATGCATTACTTACTATTTGAAAATAGACAAAAACAAAATTATGAATCAACCACTCAATTTGCATAGTGTGCAGTATTTTGTGTTGTTGTGATAGACACAAGGCCAAACACTGCTTCCTACTTCAAATAAGGGGGGCTTTAATTTTTGTGAATAAATGTACAAGCCTACAAACACAAAGTGCAGTAACTCAGCAACTTTAATGCTGTGGATGTTGTTATTTTTGTTCATTTTTAAAGATTTTTTTGGCTGTTGCACGTAATTAAAATCGTTTTCTTGCTTGGTTTGTTCATTTTGCTTCTTAGTTTGTTCAGTTTTCATCTGATTTTGTCCCCTTCGCTTCTTATGTTGCTCCTTTTTCCTAATTGTTTTGTAAATTATTTTAAGTCCAAAATAGTCACCGGCTTACTGCATTTTGCTTTTATTTTCGCCTTAATTTTGTGTTTACTACCACATTAAGGTCAGAATACATCTATGCATTTGGAGGAAAATTGAGCGTTAGATGCAGTGCTTCACCGTTGGGAGAGTGACCTACCTGAGGCAGATGGCTGCTAGCCTCTCGATCTCCGTCTCCATGTGTTCCTGCAGTTCTCCAGGCCGGAGTAGCACCTGACAGATGGGACACACCGGAGCCTGGCTGTCATAAAGGGACATCTTCTTTTTACCTGCAGACAGAAAGGCAAAGAAGAGAAAACATCAGATCGGCATAAAATGGTGTACGTGTGAGAAAATGGTGAAAACAGAAGCCAAAAAAACGGCTTGTTTGAGTACTGTTGGTTTGTAATCAGTGTAATTATGGCACCATCACCTCCTGCTGCGGGAGTTTGGACCAGAGTTCACTACTTAAACGCAACTAATACGTAGAAATAAATGTGGAAATGTAAATGAGATCAGCGACACCGTGGAGGAGATGGATGTCTGCATATGTGAGAACCGTACACGGAACTGGTCAAACGTGGTATGTTCTTATCAAGATGATTATTCACAGCAAGAAATAACATGTTCTTCCAGTCTGACACGTTCAAACGAGCTCATAAGCAGCTGAGGTGAAAGTGAGACAAACATCAGCATCTACTATGAACAACTTCATTTATATAAAACAATTTGACAGAGTGTTTAAAACCATGTGAACGTCCACAAACATCTGCCAACAGCTGACAGGTAACCGCTTGCAAAACACCGGGAGCAGGTAGGAGGTGCAGCAGCAAGTAGCAGACGGGAGGAGGAGGACATTTCCAACACAGCCGGGGTCGACGATGTGACCTCGTCTCGGTGGCAAAAATTAAATCTTGCTGCTCCGTCAACTTTCAGGGTTTATGGAGAAGAAGTACTTTTACAGTCTATGTATGTTCATACTCAGATACGGAACAGCCGGTCAGTTGCAAAGTAGGTTCACGTAGTCCACGATGGGTCAGTCTGTCGATCCCCTGTGACCTGTGACCTTCAGGAGCTCTGTGCAAGTGCAATCTGCCTTATTGTAACGACTATTGTCTGTCAACATGGAAATTTCTGAGCTAAAAATGCATAATGAAGAAGAAAAAACCGTGTATAGGTCACTCTGGAGAACACGTCGCATTTGTTCGGGGAATGTGCGACAAACAACCAACACTCGAAATAATTAATATACAAGGCGCTCCGGTATATTTGTCGCTCCCGTAGCCAGACTATGCAAAAAAACCACGACGTGTAATCTGGGAAATACGGAATGTGTCTGAGAAGCAACAGTTACTCATGTAGCTTTACACGCTGCATGCGTTCCTACGACGCATCTTAAACATCCCATCATTACATCACTTTCCATCTCAAATTTGACTTTACTGGTTTGCTCCACTTGTATTAGGAAGTTGGATTTTCCGAGTTCCCAGTCTGAAAGTTCAAATGGAACGCCCCCTCAAGTCGAAATTCCAACTTGGGAAGTTAGAGCGACGCCACCGAGCCTTTGTTCTTTTTGTTCAGTGTACGGTTCTCAAAAACAGTCAAAACATGTCAAAAACGGTATGTCTGAACAAAACAAAAACATTCAATCTATACATATAGTGCCGTTCATTTTTTTAATGTATTGCCTGTTACTACATTGTACATACAAAATGTCACATACAGTTGTTATCGCACGTTTTTGGAAGTTGTCTATGCTCGGAATGAGCCGCCGTTCAGGTTTTTCCAACATTACAGCTGGTCTGTGACCAGCTCCGACTTCAATGAAATGTTAGTCGTGCGAACTGGTCGTTAGTGGGATTGCTGAGTCATGCAGTAGGATTGCTGAGTCATGCAGTAGGATTGCTGAGTCATGCAGTAGGATTGCTGAGTCATGCAGCCATCCCACTGTTGTCGTCTTCAGTCTTCCCTCCTGTACGTTTTTTTTTGCCATTGAACTGATCCTACATTTTTTGTCCGACTCAAACCGTTCAAATGTCACGTTGTTCACCTGATTCAGTTCATCTCTTCATCAAGCTTTTTTTGACATAGGAAATGTGTGGTTACCATGGCAGCGACAGTGCTCTGACCCTTTGGTTGCTACTCCACTGAATAGTTAATTTAACTCTTGCACTTTTCCAGCAAGTTCAACTATTTTGACTCAGCGATCGCACGCCGAACATTCTAGTTCTTGCAGTCGTTCCTTTTGCTGAAGCGTATTAAACTACAAATCCCCTCAAACCGCTCCCTAGTACCAGAGAACAATCCACTCCCGTGACTTCACCACCGAGGCTTCACACCTGCACATCCGCTCCCCCTTTTTGGTGCAACATGTGACTTGGGCGCCGGCGCCCCCTTTGTGTAATGTTCCTCAGGTCCAATCAGAGTGGAGGGATTTAAAGATGAGCTAATGCTCTATGGAGTCTGCCAGCACTACCTCACTTCATTGTCCTTGATCAGCAGGGCACAGGGCGGGGCCCACCTGTATGTGTGCATCTCGCTGTGTTTACGCCACCACGGCATGTGTGATTGTGTTTCTGAGTGTGTGTGTGAGGCTTTACACATCCCACCCTTCAAGCTTGGGTCGCAATACGCCGCTAAAAATAAAGAGCATCACGGTGCTTATTGCTTGAGGACACTTCCCTGATTTCCTGTATTCAGCCAATCAAACGGGCTTTTTTTAGACGGGGAACAATAGGCTCCTCCTCGGTCAGGATATCCCGTTTAGACTGCCCGTCACCACGGCAACGACGGGACCACGTAGGGGGGTGGGGGTACGGGACAAAAGCCTGGACAGTGTTTACTTTAATTGATTATTTTGTTCATTTTTCTTCATTTGGTTTGTTTAGTTGGTTGATTTTTTTCTGCTGTTGTTAATCTATTTGATTGTGTTTTTTTCTATCATTTGTTGGATATATTGTTATTTTATGTACATTTTTTAGATTATTTTGTTCATTTTTGCTCATTTGGTTGTTAATTTGTTTGATTTGATTTCTGATTTGTACTGTAGGTGCTTTTGTATTTTGTTTGTTTACTTACTTGATTATCCGTTTCATTGTTAGTCATTTTGTTGTTCGTTGCGCTGATTTTGCTTATTTTGATTGTTTTTGTTTATTCATTTGATAATTTTTTTTATTTTTCATCATTTTGTTTTTTTTAAATCTTTTGTTCAGTTTTGTTGTTCTTTTTCACAATTTTTATTTATTTACCTGATTATTTTTTTGCTCATTTTGTTGCTCACTTAATTGGTTCTGCTCAATGTTGTTGGTTTATCTGTGAATTTTCCTTTATTGACTTGATGATTTGGATTATTTTTCAGTGATTTTGTTCTTTAGTTGGTTGGTTTTTGCTCCATTTTATTCCCTGTGCTGTTCATTTTGTTTATTTCCTTGGTTATTTTGATCATTTTCAATCTATTTTCAGTATTTTTTGTTCATCTTTGTCACTTCAACTTGAATTTACTTGGTTATTTTGCCTATTTTCTAGTTTGATTTATTTATTTCCTTGGTAATTTTGATTGTTTTCAATCTATTTTCAGTATTTTTTGTTCATCTTTGTCACTTCAACTTGAATTTACTTGGTTATTTTGCCTATTTTCTTGTTTGATTTATTTATTTCCTTGGTAATTTTGATTGTTTTCAATCTATTTTCAGTAATTTTTGTTCATCTTTGCCACTTCAACTTGAATTTACTTGGTTATTTTGCCTATTTTCTTGTTTGATTTGTATATTTCCTTGATTATTTTGATCGTTTTCAACCTATTTTCAGTATTTTTTGTTCATCTTTGTCACTTCAACTTGAATTTACTTGGTTATTTTGCCTATTTTCTTGTTTGATTTGAATTTTTTCTTGCTTTTACTCGCTGTCATTAGGCTGTGGCCAAATGGAACTAAATGGAAGTCAATTATTACTTTCATCACAAACTACCCCAGTAGATGTAATGGAGTAAATCTACATGAGTACCGCCTGCCTCTGCTTCTCGGAGTCTGCTGGCGTCCTCGCGCTGCTGTAGATGAAACGCACCCTCGTTGCGCCGCCGGGTGTGTGTGTGTGTGTGTTTGAGCTGGGAGGTCCAAGCCAGGACACATGGGAAGCGCTTAGCCGTGTGCGTGCGCGTTACCCCAACATTAATCATCTTTAAGGCACTGACAAGCCCGGTGTGCGACATCACATCACATCAACACCCCGGCCCCTCCACCCCTCCCACCCACCTTCTCCTCTCCACCTCTTCTTCGGCTCCTTCCCCGGAGTTATGTGTCCGTGTGCCTCTCCCTATCACTCACTTCCCTCAGGGAGCGTTTGACAGAGGGGTAAAAATAGAGGAACGGTGAGAAAGGACGGGAGAAACATGAGGGCTGAGAGTGACAGCGCAGGATGGGACGCGGTGACAGCAAACAAGTTGGCAAAAAAGCAGGGATTTGAAATGAGGGACAGGGAGTGTCAGCGTGGACTGCTGATTTCAAACCACACAACTCCTCTGCTGTGCCGCCCGACACAGGCACCATCCCCTTTATTTCTCTGTGACTCTGAGTCTTACTTTGTTCATTTTTGGTCATTTTTTCATTATACTTGTTGTTTTTTATTCATTTTTCTTCATTTCTTTGACTATTTTGTGATTTTTTTTTGTTCATGCTCCCTCATTTTACTCATTTTGCTGATGTTTTCATTCATTTTGCCTCTATTTCTTTCTGATTTTATTCATTTTCTTGATCATTTTGTTCACTTTTGGTCATTTTGATTATTTTGTGATTTTTTTCTGGTTCACTTTCTTTTAGATCTTTTTCATTTGGCTGATGAGTTCATTCATTTTGACTCTTGTTTTGATCATTTTTCCTTCATTTTGTTTTATTTTGTTCATTATTCTGGATGTATTATTCATTTTGTCTCTTATTTTGATCATTTTTCCTTCATTTTGTTTTTATTTTGTTCATTATTCTGGATGTATTGTTCATTTTGTCTCTTATTTTGATCATTTTTCCTTCATTTTGTTTTTATTTTGTTCATTATTCTGGATGTATTATTCATTTTGTCTCTTATTTTGAGCATTTTTGGTCCTTTTCTTGATTTTTACACTTTTTTTTTAAATTTTATTGTTTATTTTGTGTTTTTTGCTCACTTTCCTTTAGATCCTTCTCATTTTGTTCATTTAGTTGATGTTTTCATTCATTTTGCCTCTAAGTTTGTTGGATTATTTTACTAATTTCAATCTGATTTTATTCATTTTCTTGATCATTTTGTTCACTTTTGGTCATTTTGATTATTTTGTGACTTTTTTGGTTCACTTTCCTTTTAATCTTTTTCATTTGGCTGATGGTTTCATTTGTTTTGCCTCTTGTTTTGATCATTTTTCCTTCATTTTGTTTTTATTTTGTTCATTATTCTGGATGTATTGTTCATTTTGTCTCTTATTTTGATAATTTTTCCTTCATTTTTTAAAATTATGTTCATTTTTCTCGATGTATTGTTCATCTTGCTTCTTATGTAGATCATTTTTGGTCCTTTTCTTGATTTTACTGTTAGTTTTTTTGCTCATTTTTGTTAATTTTATTGATTATTTTGTGTTTTTTGCTCACTTTCCTTTACATCCTTTTCATTCTGTTCATTTAGTTGATGTTTTTATTAATTTTGCCTCCAAGTTTGTTCATTATTTTATTAATTTGTTTCTGATGTTATTCATTTTCTTGATCATTTTGTTCACTTTTGGTCATTTTGATTATTTTGTGATTTTTTTGGTTCACTTTCCTTTAAATCTTTTTCATTTGGCTGATGTTTTCATTCATTTCATTCCTCTCATTTTGATCATTTTTCCTTCATTTTGTATTTTTTGTTCATTTTTCTGGATATATTGTTCATCTTGCTTCTTATTTTCATTGCTGGTGCTTTTCTTGATTGTCCTGTTTTTTTACTAATTTTTGTTAATTTTATTGTTAATTTTGTGTTTTTTTTGCTCACTTTGCTTTACATCTTTATCATTTGGTTCATTTAGTTGATGTTTTCATTTGTTTTGCATCTTACTTTGACAGTTTTCTTCATTATTGTATAACTTTCTTTTCTAATTTTATTCATTTTCCTTCTGACTTTGTTCTGTATTTGGTCAGTTTTGATTATTTTGTGATTTGTTCGTTTTGCTTTAGACCCTTTCTCATTTTTGTTCATTTTTTTGTTCACTGTACTTGACTTTGTGTTTACTTTATTTATTCTTTGCAACATATACTTTGTTTTGCTTCATTTTTCCATCTGATTTTGTCCATTTTCTTGAATATTATGTTAATTTTTATTCATTTTCTTGACCATATTGTGAGCTTTGGTCACTTTGCTTTACTTCCTTTGTCATTTTGTTCATTTTGTCAGTGTTTCCATTCATTTCCCCTCTTATTTTGCTCATTTCTGTCCATTGTTCACGTTGTATTCTTCATTTTGCTTGTTATTGTGTTAATTTTTTTTCATTTAGTTACTTTTTTGTTTATTTCCTTTATTATTTGATTCACTTTCTTTCCAATTTTCTTCATTTTCTTGATTATTTTTGTCCATTTTCATATTTTGCTCATTATTTTCTGTGTCAAACACTTACATTCCCTCACTTTTTGCCTGTGACTTGGAGTTCCTACATATTTGACACAGCATTTATTTTGTCTGATTGACTCACAACAAAAATCAGATGCCTGAGTCCAGTCTAAACTCATCGTGGACCCACTATGGACTTTACCTTTGCTCTTTAATCTCCCTGCCGGAGATTTTTCTTAACGCTGGCACAAATAAAAAGTCACTTCCCTCCACAAAAGTCCACAATTCAAAGGGAAAATCACCATACATTGAAATGCAAACTACAGAACAAACATGTGGCTGTTACGTTAAAAATAAAGGGTCTGTTTGGGTGCACATCCTGTAGCTGTGCGTTTTGCCTGCTAAATAGAACGAGCCCCATCAGCTCCAGACAGGGATTGGATCTTTCTTTGTTTGCTGTGGTGGATGGCGACGGCTTCAGCATGACTCAAATTATCTTGTCAAAGTAATAAAGGG
>JAQQAE010009960.1:0-14327 GCA_029823295.1 Pseudamia nigra
AATGAAAATGGATTTTTGCCCCTGCCTAGCAAGAACAGCGACAAGTTGTCTGCTATCGAGAGAAATTAAACAAGAAGATAAAAGAGCGGTGTGTTTTGATAATGACTACAGTTACAGGAATTGATCCATAAGAGCACACAGAATGACCAACGCTCATGTTCCTGAACATTTTCACATATCTTGTTTGTGGGGTTAGTGCATACACATCAGAACAATTTAAAAGTTACAAGTCTCACAAGGCACAGGTGCCATTTACGTATGAACATGTGGGCAGAAAATCTGCAATTGTTTAAAGCAGAAAATCAGAATACTGTCATTCTTACCAAACTGTCTCTGTCTCTCAGCTGCATGACAGCTTCAAATGAAAAAAAAAAAAAAATTACACAAATCATTCTTATTATATTTTAGGTGTTTTAGGCCATGCAGCGCTCTGACATCACTGCAAACAGCTGTTGGAATCACTAACACAGCAACCAACCATTGTAAAAAGCATCTAGTATTGAAACTTTTGGTTCAGAACGGCGGCTGTTGTACATACAGTACAATCACAATGAGGAGCTTCATGAGTTGTACATACTGTAGGTCCCAAACTGCATTGCGTTGGTGACATCACATTTCCGATTTTTGCTCCCACTTTTCATGAGCTGAACTCAAAGATTAACGACTTTTTCTACGCACACAAAAGGTCCATTTCTGTCAAATATTGTTCACAAATTTGTCTAAATCTGTGTTAGTGAGCACTTCTCCTTTGCCGAGATAATCCATCCACCGTACAGGTCAAGACGCTGATTAGACAGCATGATTAATGCACATGTGTGCCTTAGGCTGGACACAATAAAAGGTCACTCTAAAATGAATAGTTTTATCACACAACACAATACCACAGATGTCGGGAATTTTGAGGGAATGTGCGATTGGCATGCTGACTACAGGAATGTCCACCAGAGTCGTTGCCTGTGAACTGAATGTTTATTTCTCTGGTCACACCGGATGCTGACTGGTCTTCTGACATGGCAGTGCTAGGTTCACCTCTCCTCACTTCCTACTAGACTGTGGTTTTGCTTGTAATTCAGTATGTGAATTCTGAGCTGACTTGGTGATTGTGGCTTTTGGACTCCGTTTTTTTAATTATGTGGCTCAGAACTAGAACTTCATAAGTTTCTGCAACTGGAGTTTTTTTGGAAATACTGTAAATATCTCTGTAAAAATATTTGGCTTTTGAAATTGAGCATCCTGTTGGTGGGAGGGTGTCGAGGCTGTTTTTGTGCACTTTTTCTCCTGTCTATAGTTTAGGCAGCTGAGCTACGTTTGACCCCTGTGTTTCATGTCTATATTCTTTTCCACTGGGGAATGTAGTGGGCAATACTGACATTGCAATGTTTGTTCTTTTGGCTGTGGTCACCCCAAAGTTACACTACCTTTTTCTTAATAAATTTATTGATTGAACTGTGATCTTAATTTTACCCTCACGTGCTGTAACCCCTACACTGGCCATAGCAATACAGTCTATGGTAAAAATGGCTTGACTCATCACTTCCTGTTTAAAAACCTTGAACTTTCACACCACCATCATAGACCAACACCATTAACCTTGAACTAGTCTTAGACCGGTCCTTCAGTTGGACTCTTACAAGCTTTGTTCATTTTCTAAATTGACGCCATTATGTAACTCGGTTTGGAATGTCTGGGCTCACATTAGTACAACAAATGTCATAAAATCAATTTCTTGGTCAGAACACTGGTTTGTCAGACTGATTTTTAAATAATGTATTCATAGACAGAGATGGGTAGAGTACACAGAACAGTACTCAAGTAAAAAATACTCTTACCTCATAATTTTGATGACTCAAGTAGAAGTAGAAGTATTCATACTGTAAAAAAAAGTTTAAAAAATGTGAAAAACTACTCAAGTAGTGCATAACTTAACAATGTGGAAGTTGCTATGTTAATTATTTTTAATCATATTTATCAATTTACTTGATTATTTTGTATTTTTTTCACTTTGTTGTGCATTTTTTGTTTGTTTTTTTATTCTTGGTTATATTGCACACTCTAATTAATTTGCTTAATTATTTAGCTAATTTTTGCTCATCTTGTGCATTTGTTGATTTTGTTGTGGTTTATTAATAAGGTGGATCATGTTGTTTTGCTACTTTTTATCATTTTAATGTTTTTTTTTCCAATCTCATTGGCTATAGTGTACATTTGTATAGATTTACTGAATTATATTTTCTTTACTTTTGCTCAGTTTTTCATTTTTAATTTATTGTGTTGATTATTTTGGTGGTTTTGGTTTTTGCCATGTTCCTCTTTTTGTTAATTTGCTTGATTATTTTACTCATTTTGTTGCTTAGTTTGTTCATTTTGGTTAATTTACTTGGTTGTTTTGTTAATTTTGTGCTCATTTGTTGAATCTGATTGTTTTTTTTTAATCCTATTTAATTTTATTTTTGTTTATTTTAGCCCTACTCAATGAGCTGTGGCTAATTGTAATTGAGTGCCAGTACATTTTTTCCAACATAAATGTAACTGAGTGAGAGTAAAAGTGTTCTGTAAAACAACTATTCTCAGAAGTACACCTTTTGGAAAATATTTCTCAAGTCCAAGTAACTGAGTAAACGACACAGGCTGCAGAATTGCAGGTTTAAAAGTCTTCAGGGCATTTCATAGGTGTCAAAAACCACCACAAAACCCCCCTGCGAGAGCCTCATGTGGTTTAGTGGAAGTGTCTGTGCTGCTCTGTCTCTCCTGATGTTCCTGAACTATTCCTATCACACATCTGGTTGTACACATACAGCTCTAATCACTATCCTCTCATTTTTTTTCAAGCTTTGACACACTTTCCAAACTCACGCAGAGGTTGGGGATAGACTCAGAACTGGGGTAAAGTAACACTGTAATGAGATTTTTACTATTCCCCATTTATTAGAAATATTGAATGCATGAAAATGGGGGCCGCTGATGTAACACAGCACCGAAGGGTAGCAGATGCCAGCGTTCGTGGAAATCCTAAGTCACTTGCAGTTACACCACATAAAACAACATCACTTTCCTCATTTAATTTTGAACACCTAATTAGTTTTCCCTCCAAGTACCACAGCCAGGTAAAAAATAAGCCCATAAATATTAAAGAGAACCGGCTCCTCATTTTTCTAGCTCTATTTAAGCGAGCTTGACGTACACTCCCATTTTCAAGCACACTCACTCTTTTCTGGACGGCGAAGCCTTGACTAACAGATGGTTGTTGCAAACGTTAAAAAAATAGCATTTTTTTCATGAGTTTGTTAACCTCCTGTTTTATCAAGCAGGGCGTGGAAAATATCACGGGGGAACAAATGGAATTAAAAAGCAATTTCTCAAAAATAATGCTAAATCTTTGGCACAGTACGTGGGAAGGAGAAAAACACCTTATGATTTATTGTGACTGCTCAGATTTGGCCACCATTGATTAACTGTGTCTTTCGTTGGCGCCACCTCAAACAGTATTCCTAAATGATGATTAAAAAGAGCCAGTGAAGAGTGTAAAAGAAGGTGAAATAAATATGTTCCAGTTAATTTGAAGAGATGTAAATAATGTCAAAGTCTACATTTTTGTTCCTTTTTACACTTCATTTAATCCACTGAAGGCTACTGATGAATATTAAGTATGTTTATCCAGTTTATTGTGTCAGTGGAGAAGGTTTTAATGACACTGCCAAGATTGTGTTATTCTATTAATCTGGTAAACAAAAGCTATCGCTCTGTGCTTTTCTTTATATGGAAGACTGTTTAACACCCAGGTGGGAAACTGCACCAAACAATAAGAATTTGATTTGCCCATTTAGCAACATATTCTGGCAGCCTCTCATTAACCTGATGTCATCATGTTGTAAATGGCAACAAGACACGCAAATGATTACACCATTCAAATCAATCTCAGTCCACAATAGTTTAATAAGTAACAAACTCCAGAACCAATGCGTGCTCTGTTTGATACACAAATTTACAGACAAGTCAGTCGTCAGAGCCAAATGTGCTATTGCACATTTCTCCAAACCACTCAAGTATAAAGTCAGAAGTTTCTTGACTAAATTTAAGTTTTATACCTTCGTTGCAATTCAAACTATTATTACAGTTGGAGTCAGAAGAAGGTACTTTAGTACTGAAGTACATTTTCTCCATTACACGTACTTGAGTAGTTGAGAGTAGATGTTTTGCAAAATACTTTTTACTCTTACTCAGTTACATTTGTGACATAAAAAAGTGTACTTCTGCCCTACTTAACATATTGTGCAGAAATTTGGGGAAATTCAGGAAAAACTATTACATATACATTAGTAAAAACACAAAAAAGAGCTATTAGAATAATTAACAAAGTAGAATATTTTGTAGCAACTAATAATTTATTTATTAAACTTAAAACCTTTAAATTGCAGAATATTGTACATATTAAAATATTCGAGATGATGTACAAAGTAAAAAATAATATTGCACCAAATAGCATTCAATATTTCTTTAAATTAAGAAAGAGTAATTATAATTTAAGAAGTGTTTGTATTTGTGAACATACTGCAGTGAGGACAAATGTGAAGTCCAGATGTATTTCAGTTGTAGGTGTGAAATTTTGGAATGGACTTGATGATGAGTATAAGTTGTTCACTTCTTTGTCAAAATTTTAAAAAATGCCTTAAGTATAAAATCATTCAGGAATATTAAGCTAAGATGGTAGAAATGTTTGTTATTGATTTTTTTTTGTCATAATGAGAATGTTTGATGTACACATTTAATTTAATGTAAGCAGTGTATGGGGTGAAAAGGATAGGCAAAAAATATGCTTTTGCTTCCAGCCTACTCCTTTTTTGTTTTTTTTATGTTTGCTGTGATTGTTGTGCTGAGTGCAATGATTGATGTACAAACCAAAATAAAATAAAATGAACCTACAAACTGACGTCTCGACAAATGACACTGGTAGCACATATCACTGAAACTCATGCTTGTCAAGCACATGATCATTTCATTTTCATATTTATTAAGATGGCAAATAACATTATAGCTACATCAGATTTTGTCACAGAATTTGAAAAGTATTGACTCATTCACAAACATATCAGTTGTACCACAGCTTCAGGGTCAGCCTAACATTGTTTCATTATAAGGACCCTTAAAGCTGAAGACACACTGTAAGATTTTGTTGCAACACATTTTTTACCCACAATTCACAGTTGGGCAGAGTCAGCACCAGCCAGCGCTAGTTGAGCAGTCTGCATGGAAAATCGTACCAGGAGATGAAGATGTCATTCACAAAAATGACAAATAAAAAATCAACTGAATGAAAAGTAAAGCGAATGAATAAAAGCAAGAATATATTGCAAAAATAAAAAATAAAATAAACTACAAAACTAACAAAATGATTAATAACAATCAGGAAAATAAGAAAAAAAATCAAAAATGGATATAATAATAAACAAAATAAACAAAACATAATACAATCTGCAAGGTGAACAAACAAAAACAAAATAAATAAGGACATGAAAAAACAAAATAATAAATTACCAGCTGAAACGTTCATGTCATAAAGGGTTCAATTTGTTTTTTAATTTTTTCACACATTTTTTCATTCTGTCCAAAAAGTGGGTTTTTAAAATGTAAACATTGCTCCCTGCTGTAAGCAGAGACACGTTCATACCATATGTATTTAAAGTAAACTTGTCTAGCAGTACATTTGCTTGGGCACATGATCAGCAGCATTGCCTATAAATTTCATCATCAGTTATTCAATCAGTAATAAAATGTCCAAGATACTTGACCTTGTATTAATCTAGAATATATACTGCTTTCACTCTGAAATAACTGACAGCAAATACTGAAGTTCCATGATATCCTGATTTTTTGGAGATGCATCTGTATCTACTTTCAGTTGTGTTGCTTTTCCACCGACACTATCGCCTCAACTCACCATGACTCAACTTACTGTATCTCATTTTTGGCACCAACTCATTTGATTTCCTCTTCAGGTAAAGTATACCCTCACAGGGGAAATTGTAATAATGATGAAACATTTCTGCAGGGAGCACAGTCATGGCATCAGCAACCCTAGCTTATAATTTTAAAAATATAGTGGTTGAATCTGTGTACTCTTTGTTCTTTCCATATTTCATTTCTGAAACAAAAAGAAAACCACTGAAAAAGCCATCAAAATAAAATTGGAATTACGAAAAAATTAGGTAATGGATCTGAATTTATCTTGTTTTTTCATGATTCTGTTTCAGACACCAGACATGACCTGGAGGCTGTCTTTGTTTAGGCGTTATGTGTTTACTGTTGTCAGTTACTACCAAGGGGCAATGACCGGGGCTGTTCAGTGAGGCCGGTGCAAAAGTAACTTTAAGTTGTAATCCCACCGCTCGGCCGCTGGGAAATCGATCGTCCGGCTCCAAGAAGCCTTTTTCCTACAGAGATACATGACTTCTATCTGAAAATACTAAGCAAATAAATGTTTTTTATGAGTCATCATGGTGTCAAATGTTTTATTTGGACCTTTTAATAAGTAACATGGTTGTTCATCTTTAACTTTTTGCTTTGTTATTAAGATATTACTGCAAATAATCCAACAAATGCACTGCGTTGCTGGGGTTTGATTGACATGTCACTATAACAGCAGCTCGCTAGTGAAGTCGGACTGATTCAGACCTTCATATCTTCTATTTATTCAACATGTTCATAGTTATACATGAGATATGCTCGACTGCAGCTGTGGGTAAGTGTTTACACTAACAACACCGTAATATGACTTTATTTGACACTGCATCAGTAAGATAGCGGCTAATGTTAGCTTCCCATGAGCCCCCTGGCATGAATGGTTCATTAGCCCCACTGCCATCCTGTTTTTGGCTCCAATATGCCGTCCAGGAAGTGACAACCCGATTAGCTTCAAAACGGCCCTTCACAAACGTTCACTTTGTCCAGTAATATATACAGTCTATGGTTACTACAGAAACGTCACGGTGCAGCCCCGTTTCACTCATGATCATCAGTCAGTAGTTGTCTGTTGCCATTTTGCTAACAGTGGGTGTAATGGCTAGTTCCTGAGTGGGGCTGCCATACTCAAAGCAGAGACCCACGACTCAGCAGAACTCCGCTCAATGCCGAGCCACAGGAGCAGGGCACGGCTCGGTGGGCGGAGCCACACAGCTCCATAACCCCGCTAATGACAGCAATAGTGATTGTAACATTTATTCACGGTTGATTTGTTTCTTGAAGAGCACTCAGAAACTTCAGGTTGCACACTCTTGCATTGAACACCAGCCCCCACTGCACTTCTGCTGTTTACAAAGAAGAGCAATGACGCTAAACTCCTCTGCTCCAAATAAGGCAAATTGAGTCATTTCAGAAGAGCACATCCCCCTTGTAATCTGTGTAATATGTATTCATTCTAAAATAATTATAGATTATTTTGAGGTATGATGGGTGCAAAGCTAATCTAGAGGCACCAAAGGTTAAAATTAAATTGCTGTAAATGACCAGGACATGGACACTTAAAGATAAGTAGCCACCGATAAGGTGTATGTTTCCAAACTCACGGGCTTCCTTCACTCTTCTTTGCCGGTTGGTCACTCGGATGTTATGTCACAGCGTCATTAATGGAATACAGTACTGAAAAATCAAGACAACAAAATCAGATCCATTTTCTTGCTTTGTTATAGTTCTGATTTTGTTTTGACAAGAAAAAAATCGAAGGAACAAAGAGGACATGGATTATGTTGTATGTAGAAATCTAATGAGATATAAACAGTAATTACTTTTTTTCTGGCAACTTGGCCATTGTTGGAAGAAAACTTTAAGAGATGGTTCAGTGTATAATGTGCATATTCTGGGTATTGGTGTACAGCCGTGAGATTTTTTTTTCCTTCCTATTACTGAAACAAAAAGTCTTTAAGTATAAACTGGTATTTTACAACATACCTCATAGCAAAACTGATGCTTGTTGAGTTGTGTTAACATTCTCTCCAGCCTCTCAAAGAGTATTCATTCACTCCCCACAGTCCCACTCAGATATACCCTTATCCTTCTTATCCTCAGCAAATCAATACCTACCTCAGCTACTTTGGGAATCAGCCATCCACACATATCAACTAAGAAGTGATGCTTCAAAAGCACAAAGCAGAAATCCTTGGTGGAAATCTTTGCTTGCGTTAGCATCTTCAAGTCTATCCCATGGTATTTGAACTTTGAGAATATAGTGAACATTGTAACTCATCCTCATCAGTGCACCAGCTGGTTATTAGTGGAGCTATTTGGGGATGTTTCTGCCACGAGTGAATGTCTAATCTGAAACACGATCAACATATGTTTGAATCAAATATCAAAACTTTTTCATCCATCATTATAAATTGATTTCTTTAAGTGTTACACAATTTCTTGGAGGGTAACTTGGAAATGTGCCTCTAGTGGAGGTCGATGAGTTGCTCTAAGCAATTAATCTAATTGTGTGTCATAAATATCATGACTCATATCATATATGTTTACATTTGACATTTCTTTGCACTAAAAAATACAGTAATATCTTTGCCTGTTTCCTGTAATCATTGGTGCATGAATATTGATGTGGTATCTCTCCAGGCACTTCATCTAAAATGAATGAAGATGGGCCTCCAGCTCAGACAGATCTGCACAAACATGGCATGCTCATTAAAGACCAATTGTATAATAATGTGCACCTGTCTGGAGAAATGAAAAGCAGCTTTCCTGAATGTATTTCCTGTGAAGAGAGATGAAATTAGCCATTAAGATACGGACAATTTCTGCTGTTTTATGAGTAACAATGGTGGCTGATACATACACTTTTTCAAAACAATTCATGATTTGAAAGATCATAAATAAGCCAGGGATCATTGTGATTAATAAGTAATTAATATGTACACATTTTATCAATGATTTTGTTCCAGTTAAATAACAAATTCTGAAGGTACAGCAGACATTTTAGTTTGGGATTTTATTTTCCAAGAAAAAGAGTTTTGTAGAGGAAAATGTGACACTCTATTTGTTGGCAAGAGTATCGGTACGAACCCCAGATGGGTATGATCACATGACCAGTTCACTCATCTCATGTGCTAATCTGGCATATTGCATTGGGAGTTGGAAACCCATACCTGGCAATCTGAGAGTGAATTGAGAGTTTACAAGTGTCCTGATCTAAATGAGTTTCATCAATGTTAAGAGCTGTTTGTTTGCAAAAGACAGCAGCGGTACAGTATATGGATTTGACTCAGTCACTACTTGCTATTCACAATGTGGAAAAAAAATGGTCAAATGCAGACTTATTTTATGACAGTTCTGGGAAACTTCAGTGAAGAAAAGTGCTGCTACAGGCATTGTTTGATTTTTTTAAAACACCGGTGTTAAACATCTTCCTACGGTAGACACGGGGTGCCTTTATTACCACCATTAACTCTACTTTTCACTTGAAAAGACCCCCTTTAATGTAATTTCCCCCCTGTCGTCTAAGCAGATAATCTGTAACAGTTCGTATTTGCCTGTCTGCTCATGCAAACTACTGAGGTCCTCTGATTTATTCAGAACAACATCTCCATGCTGCTTCCACTAATGCAACACGTCACTTATTGTTGCTGCAGTGTTTTTCAAGGAAAGAGGTACCTGCTCATAGGCGCTCAGCATGACAAATGCGAAAGCTTTCATGAACGTGTACAACGGACATGTATAATGTACAGCCGGTACATTTATCTGTACTCTCAATTATTCCTCAGAGGCAAACTCTACACCAAAAAACTACACCAGCAAGGCTAAGCTCATATTCACATGGCTTATAAAGACTGTTAGAAGCTAATAATTTTACTTTCTGCATCAGTAACTGGCCCATGACATGTCCGTTGCTGCATCTGTTCCGTTGACATACTGCTCTTGGAGCTCAGAGTGCAGCCTGCACCAAAAGGCTATTCTTTTATTTTGCTGCTTATGATTTTCAGCTTTTTTGCTTGGAGAATTTCCAAAAGAGCGAATTCTTTTTCAGTATGGCTAAAGGTAGTCAGGCCAGTGCTGTAGGGCAGCTCCTGCCATGCGGCACTGCACCTACTCCAATCCAAACAGGGTCACGACTGGAGGGGACCTGCATGCTGCTGAAGTGGCTGCAGAGTTGGTGTGTGTTGTACAATCTTAGTAGCTGTCTGAGGTTAATATTACTGGAGTGCTCTTCACAGGATGTCAAGATACACAAGACAAATAATAACTGAATTTACTTACCTCAATCTCTCAGTGAGCACTCTCCAACAGTGGAATTAATACAGAAAGAACACAGAGTAGTTTCTGTCTTGTTTACTAGAGGTGTTTGCAATAGGCACTAAAAATTGCATTATTATTAGAAAAATAAATTAGTTTCTTACAACTTGTTCTAGCTTAATTTCTGACTTTTCCAAAGTTAAATAAGGTGGTTTACGCACCCTGGAGTCAAGTTCGGCTGTTTCGAACATTATGGCCCTTCCACAGTACAGAACAGCTTCTCTGCTGCAAATGTACCAAAGAAATCCATCGCCACCATCATCCATAACGCTGAACAGCTCCAGGTTTGGGGAGGAAACATTATTGTTGCAGTGTGCAGTGGTCACCCAGCTCATATACGCATGCTCATTCTCATTTTGCAAACATCAGCCTCTGTGTGATGGAAAAACAAAAACTTTGCATAAACATCTTAAGCTGCATCTTTTTAACCTAATTATCATGGAAAGCTAATATGCACCCAAGAAAAAGTCTAAGCAGCGAGTAATTTCAGAGATTTAATTGTACATCTTACCCATTAACCTTCCTGCAGATTTATTTGGTATGGAACACTTTAGACGCCTGAAAAGCCTCTCCTATGGCTAGATTTAATTTTGATTTTTCATATCTTACTGACAATCAAATGTGCTGCTTCATTTTAACCCCCACATTTAACTTATGTTTGACTTCAGCTTTAATTCAAGTTCAAATACATAGTAACGGGTACTTTTTTGTGGTTAATAAACCTATATCCGACAGCTTCCATGTTCAACTCTCTCTTTTGACTTCAGCATCCAGCGTGTACAGTATTCAGTGAAATCTGGTAATGCAGTAAAGCCAATGACCTGGGCAGTTCAGTGAGGCTCATACGGAAGTAACTTTAAGTTGTAATCCTGCAGCTTGGCCACTGCGCAACAGTTCATGGGGCTCCAAGAAGCCTTCTTCACATAGCGATACACTGAACTTCTATCTGAAAATACTAAGCGAATATGTTTTTGTCATTATGGTCTCAAATGTCTTATTTGGACCCTCTAAAAAGTTATGTGGTGGTCCATTTTTAACTTTTTGCTCCATTGTTAAGATATTACTGCAACAAATCACTGCAGTGTTGGGGTTTGATTGACATGTCGCTTTGGTAACTCACCTTACTAGTGAAGTCAGACCGATTCAGACCTCTGTATCTTCTATTTATTCAACATGGGCATAGTTTACCTGAGATACACTTGACAGCAGCTGTGGGTAAGTGTTTACACTAACAACACTGTAATATGACTGTTTGACACTGCATAGTTACAGCATCAGTAAGCTAGTGGCTAGTAGTAGCTTTCCCATGAGTCCCTTGGCATGAAGGCTCAGTCAGCCCTGCTGCCGTTTGTCCATATATGGTCACATCCTCTTTTTGACTCCAAAATGGCAGCCAGGAAGTGACAACTCAGCTCGTGTCAAAACGCTCCTTCAGAAACTAATGGGTGATGTCACAGTCACTTATTCCACTAATATGTACAGTGTATGGGTAAAGCACAGAAACCATCTGGATACTGTATTTTCCCTAAAAAGCAAAAGGCCCGTATTAGAGGCAGTGCTGACTATTAACTCTGTCCGCAAACATAAAAGCTGGCTATAATGCACATTTAGACTTGATGCCATATAAACAAAAGAAGAAGAGGAAGTCAGTTCATTGCTACTGTACAAACGATGGTGAACTCCGTAAACAGCATTTTGCTGTATGTACTGTACCTAAAGCAGTTCATTCAAGGCCAACAAAAAACACTATGATTATTATTGTCATGTTATTATACACTAATGAAAACATAAGTATGAGTATTATATTCATTTTCTGGTATTACATCATCATAAACCTTCCTAAATCTTAAACACTGGACCTTTAAAGAGAGGAAGGTTTTCTCAGATGGTGTATGACTAGCTCTCTGCACTGTTCGTCCAATCAGAAGCCAGATAAGACACATGAATGAGCTGAAAACTAACCATCAATTACTAATCCATTTAGCCTTTCAGTACAGACAGTTACCTTTACTAATGGCTTTAAACTTTGCAGCTTTGCAAACTCACAGTCACACTCAGTGGGTGAGGGCCAGGGCTGTGCATTGAGCCCAGTGTGGACATAACCACATAGGATTTTGCTGGCAGCCACATTTGTCTCCAAAAAGTCCTAACTCCCGTTGAGTTGCATTCAAAGTGGACTTCTCTTGAAAAATAATGTTTTTGTCATGTTTTCTGTGGACTCTCTTTTATTTTCTCCCCATTATGAAAGTATTAACACAAAGAGTCTGGAAAATGTCTGTCGTGCTGGGTTTTGATTGACAGTTCTCTATGGCTGCTTCACTTGCCTGCTGTGTCACCTTCACACCTTCTATTTATTTTATTTAATGCATTTTTCCTAACAGGTAGTGTAACTGTAGTTAGGCTTAAGAGTTTAGATGAATAACACCATACAATTGTCTTACACAACACCAGTGGAAGGTTTATAAAGTTAGAAAGCTACTGTAGCATTCACCATTCACATATCCATAAGATCCCTGACCCCTTGGTCTCCCACAGGTCTCTCCCTTTTGGTCAAAATATGGTCAGGTCTGGTATTTGTGTGCAATATGATGACCATGGAGACCCAACTCAATCAGCTTCAAAACCGCAGTTCAGAACCCAATGGGTGACATCACTCATATGGTCATGCACTCAGATTTTTTTGACCTTTAGATGTGAAGGAAGACATGAAGGTAGTTGGTGTGAGAGAAGAAGATGCAGAGGACAGGGTGAGATGGAGGCAGATGATTCGCTGTGGGACACCATTTACTCAGCTCCAATAAGCCCTGAGTCCCAATAGGGTTACACTGGACTTCTACTAAAAATACTAAGTGAAGCATTTTTTTCCATACATCATCATTGGCTTAAACGTGTTAATTAGACCCTCTAGTAATTGGTCTGGTGGTCCATTAGACTTTCAGTCTGTTATTAAGATATTATGACAAATGACGAGATACATCAACACCATAGTATGACTATGTTTGGCAATGCTTGGTTAAATTTTACAAAATCAGTAAACTAGCATTTAGCATTAGCTTATCAAAAAGAACCTCTGCTCTGCCTTCATTTCTCCAAAAATGGCCATGTCCTTATTTTGGCTCAAACATGCTATCCACAAAGTGAAAACTCAGTTAGCCTCAAAATGGTAGTAGAGAAACCAATGGGTGACATCATAACTACAGTACTTTGTTCACTAATATATACAGTCTATGGTCTGACCAATCCGTGTGTGACAATGTCCATGTTCTTTTAACTACTCCTTCACTATTTAAGATGATGAATCATGATATTGTCTTTCTGTAACATGCCCATGCCATCAGGGAAGCAAAAATTTAAAAAAAAAAAAAAAAGTTACTGCCTCAGTTAGGGTTATCTTGATACCTTGTTGCAGCAGACACATATGAGGTATGGCTATGTAACAAAAACAAGACTAATGCTAAACTTAAACATCTGCTACTTCTACACCAGCACACCACTGCATTCAGATCTTCCACTGATCAAAGTAGTACAGTAGTTTTTCTTCAGACAGTTGTCTCAGAACCTCCGTGTTCTGTGACTATGGATGTCGTCCAGTGTCTGTTTGTTGTTCTGTCGCTACTCTATTCTTGTGTTTCTCGTCTGTCCACTAACCCCAACCGGTCGAGGCAGATGGCTGCCAGAGCCGTTGGTTCTGCTGGAGGTTTTTCTCTTCTGTTAAAGGATGTTTTTCCTCCGCCCCTCGCCCTTGGCTTGCTCTCGCAGGTTCTGTTGGGGTTTCTCTCCACATCGTCTTGAGGTTTGAATTGTGAAGCACCTAGATATAATCTTGGGTTTTGATTGGTGCTATACAATTACAACTGAATTGAATTGAAATTGCACCAGCATCAGCAATGCTCATTTTCTTGGACATCCTGTGCCTTAACTAAATCCTTTGTTCATTTCAAACGCATGTTTGCATAATCAATCAATCAGTCAATCAATCTTTATTTGTATAGCGCCAATCATAATCGCCGATTATCTCTAGGCCAGGGGTCGGCAACGAACGGCTCCAGAGCCGC
>JAQQAE010009961.1:0-14327 GCA_029823295.1 Pseudamia nigra
ACAAAAATATAAAGAAAATGATAAAGAAACTGAACCAAGAATCCACAAAGCGCACAGATTTTTAAAAGAACAAAATAAATTATGCAAAAAGAAAATAAATTTAAAAGTTTCAAATGATTTAAGATGCATTACAAGACAGAAGTGACCACTTGTTTAGGCAGTGGAAGACTCAGTAACAGGGTTGATCTGTGGCAATTTCATGGTACGCTTGGATCCTGAGTAAACACCACATTTTTTTGGAGGTGAAACAGTTTAGGAAACACTGGGTAAATGTTTGACTGTAAGTTAAAAAGTGCCAAATTCAACATAGTCAGCACTTTTGAAAATAGCACATGGGTCATCTGAAAGGTCATTACACAACAGCAAAGTTACTAAACAGCCAAACAACATTTGTATGAAACTGCTGCAGACGACTACGTTTAATATTAGATTTCCATCGTCAATAACATAAAGATGCCTGTGGGGACATGAATTATAAATCATATAAATGAAGGTCACTGTATCCATTAATGCATAGCCTGCTGGTCATATTCACATATTGCATTATCAAACTCCTACCTGCCTGTGTGCCGGGTGTCCTTGCATTTGCAGCCCCTGCTGGAAGACAGATCCTCAGTGGACTAACCCTCATTACTCATTACAGTGTTTGAGAACGCAGGGAGACCACCTGCGACACTTATAAATGACTTGCTTATACAGTTTGCTTCGGGCTGAGCTGTTGCCGGGCCTGACCAGATGGCCTGTGATCGACTCTCATGTGGTGTAATACACATGCAGCGTGTCTATCGCCAAGAGGCCCAGTTTACTGTTCACATGCATTTGAAAGATGAAAAGAAAGGCAGCATCACATGGACAATTCTGTCTGGGACATGCTATTTTTAACAGGTCAGCTAATTTTGGTGTGGTGTCATTCATATGCAGCTAAACTGGATGGATGGATGGATGGGTGGGTAGGTAGGTGGACTGATGGATGAACGTATGCATAAATGGATGGATGAATGGATGACAGATGGATGAATGTATGAAAAGATGGATGGATGGATGAACATATGGATAAATTGATGCATGGACAGACGGATAGATGGATGGATGAATGGATGGATGGATGGATGGATGGATGGATGGATGCACAGATGATGGATGGCTGAGTGGATGGATGAGTCAATGGATGGACAGGCAAATGGATGGTAGGTAGGTCTATGGATAAATGGATGGATGGATATGGTGATGGATGGACACATGGATGGACAGACGGATAGATGGATAGGTGGGTAGGTAGGTGGACTGATGGATGGACAGCTAGATGAATGTATGGATGGATGAATAGATGGACAGATCAATGAATGGATGGATGGAAGGATGGATGATAAAGGGATGAATGAGTGGATGGATTAACACATGGATGACAGACAGGTGGATGTATGGAAGGATGGATAAGTGGGTGGATGAACAGATGGATGATAGATAGGTAGAAAGGAATATAGGTGGATGGACAGACAGGTGGATGCACAGATGAATGATGTATATGGTGATGGATGATGGATGGATGGACAGACAGATGGATGGATGGATGGATGGATGGATGAGTGGATGGATGAGTCAATGGATGGACAGGCAGAGGGATGGTAGGTAGGTGGATGGATAGATGGATGGAAGGATGGATGGAATGGATGAATGGACAGATGAATGGATGGATATGGTGATGGACAGATGGATGGACGGACAGATGGATGTACAGTAGGTAGGTGGATGGATAGATGGATGGATGGATGGATGGATGGACAGATGAATGGATGGATATGGTGATGGATGGACACATGGATGGACAGATGAATAGTTTGTGTGCCTTGTAAAAAGTTAAATAGTGTGATTTCTTGCATTCTTAATGTGCTTTAGATCACCAGTTCACCCTCTTGTGCAAAGGAAGAGTTGGCACGGGAGGGTGAGTCAAAGGTGCTGTTCCAACTACTGTACACATGCAATGCAAGAAACATTTAAATAAAAAAAGGCAGTCAATCATTACTTGTCTTTATCCAGTCAGTCTGAAAAATCTCAAGAACTTTGAATGTGTCCCCAATCACTCAGTTGCAAATGAATGCACCACTGACCCTCTCCTGTGGAGGCCACAAAAGTATCAGAGGTCCTCATTAGAGCCTGTTTGTTTTGTCTCTTGTCAGTTAAGACGATACAGTTCATATGTGACAGACTGCAGTCGCCAAAGTAAATCAAATGCAATCATGAAACTGGATCTCTTGACTGTCCCTTGTTTCTGAGGATGGTAATTCTAATAAACATGTCATCTGCAGCAAAGGTAGGTCTTGGTATTCCTTTACGTTCCTCATGAGAACCAGTTTGATGTTTGATGTTTGACAAGTTTGGTGTTTTTTTTTGTTTTTACTTTTTTATTATCCCTGTTTCGATGGATGGAAGAGTATAATACTGACAAGACCATCAATATCATCTCTATTTGCTGCCTACTGGACTTTCTTGTATTTTGCCATTGTGACACTAAAAATAAACATTTACTCACAAAAGCAGATGTATTGCAGTACTTAACAGCATTTGGAGTTTGGTTGCATATAAGCACGATATCTGCAGATAGTGCTGACGTGTCCTATCTGTAAATTCCAGCATATCTCCAGTTTGAAACAAGCTTAAAACATGATCAGTGTTTTTCATGGGGAGGAGGTGCCGAAACATTAATATTTGAAACACTTTTCACAAATTGACCCCTAGATATTTTGTCCTTCTTTTGTCCACACTCTGAACAAAGCCACAGCGATCTGATAAATCATCCTCATCTTCTTTAAACATTTGTATTCTGGTCAGAATGGGCGCGGATGGCGACGTTTGTGACAGTAATCCATGCCAGAGTGGGAAGGTGATGCAAGAGGTCAGCGAATGTAAACGCTGCTGTTATTCGGTAGTGTTAATCCCTCGGGCATAGCGACTGAGCATGCATCAATCACAGCTGTGTGTGTCCAGAGGTGAGCCAACAGGCATTAACCTTGAACCAGAAGTCAAAGACTGGCTGTTGTGCCCCCACGGCCACGAGACAACCCGCCATTCTGTCCACTCGCACACTTACAAACTGGAGTTTGGCCAAAGTTAATGTGAAGCCTGGTGAATGAGAAACACAACTTGGGGATAAAAGGCTGGTTTTGAAGAATTTAGCTACTAGTTGCTTGATATAAATGGGTAAATGGAGGTATAACGCCATACAGAGATAAAGTCACTGTATAGATTTTATGTGGCAAGCTGGAGGATTTGTCTGAAAACTGAGAGGGACATTTTTGATCAGGCACCTGTGGATCCTCCTAGAAAATTTGAACACTAAGCATTTTCTCTGTGCTGGTGATTTGTTGATGTATCAATTTTTGCAGCAGTTTATGAAGGGGACAAAAAAAATCACGAAAATGAGCAATACTAAAAGAATAATTGACAAAGACGACAGGAAATAACAGCATACTGTAGCTGAGAAAGTGAGCAAAAATGAAAGAAAATTAGCAACAAATTGAGCAAAAATAATCTACAAAGTAAACTGTAATGAACAAAAATTTAACAAAATAATAAGGAAAATGACTAAAACAGGTAGAAATTGTGTCGAGAAGAATCGACAAAGTGAACTGTCTTCTTCTTCTTCTCCTTTCGGCTGCTCTAATGTAGTGAACAAAAAGTAAAATACATAACATAACAAACATAACCCCCACCACTCCTTGGTGGAGGTAATAAAGAAAGAAGACAATGAACAACATGAGCAAGAAAATTGACAAATTGAAAAAACAAAGCAACACTGAATACAAATTTTTAAAAAATAAAGAAAATGAGCAGCTAAAATAAACTAAACCACAATGTGAAGAGAAATACACTGGAAATGAAGAAAATAATCAACACAGTGAGAAAAAATGTAACAAATGTAAGAATATGAACAAAAAAAGGTGGATAATAAGTAATAAAATGCCTTGGAATTAAAAACGTAATAAGGAAAATGGGCAAAAGTGAAGAAAATGACCAATAAAATGAGACAAAATGAACAAAATCATCAATGAAATAAACAAAAATGGTCCAAAAACACTTAAATTTACAAACTACAAGTCATAACATAAACGTAAGTTGTTTTATTGGAGGAGACAAATGTCGAAATCTGCGTCTGTGATTGTAATTGTTTTTGACTGTTTTTTTTTTTTTTTGCCTCTCGGCTATTTTTGAAAAGACTGAAGAGACTTTTTAGTTCTGATCTAATCGTACGTCCTCAGCCGGCGACATCAGATAGGCTCTGTCACCTTATCAGCGTAGGCACAGGAATCACTTCAAGCATCTACACCCGGACCGGAAAGGGGGGGGGGGTGTAACTCATGGCTGTAACAGCCAGGGTTCGACAATTAGAGAAAGAAAACAGTCAGTAAAGCAGGAGGAAACAAAGGGAAAAACAGAGGAAAATTATGCCTTGAGGGCTTTTATGATTGAAAAAAAAGAAGAGGGAGCAAAAAAGCAAGCGGTGACTTTAAGGAGACTTCACGAACAGATGAGAGCGATAAGTGTGTGGAGCACTGTTTGGATTTTTTGGACAGAAATAAAAATAAGTAACTAGAGCCACAAAATGTATTTGGAATCTTGATGTACCACATGAAATTTGTCACATTTTGGCTGGCAGCGTGTTAACACCAATTTGTTATTTTGTTATTCATTTTTGTTCATTTTGTATATTTATTTATTTATTTTAATTTGCTTTGTTCATTTTCTTGATTATTTGCTTGTTTTTGGTCAATTTATTGATTATTTTATTCACTTTTTTCTGTGCGCATTCATTCTTGTGAATTTTGGCATATTTGCCAAATTTATTTTTCATATTGCCTGTAACAGTGGTGCCCCGGGTAACGAATGCTTCTACCAACAAAAAATTCGGGTAATGAAAAAAAAGTCGACCAAAATTGTGTCCCAGCTAACGAACTCCGTAACCCATAAAATTTTGGTTTAAGAATTTTGTGGTTCGGGTTCAGAATCTTTCCACCTATTGTTTCACCTAATTTTTTTCACTTTTTTCATCTAAAATACTGCTTCATTTTGTGTTTTTCATCATGGGACCTAAGAAAAATGTCTGTCTCCATCTCATCCTCCTCTGGATGAGATGGAGTGTCTTTATAAATCAATAAATGTGCACGTACAGGTGTGTAATACATACTTTATATGGGAGTTTTCATAGGTCCAGAACGGATTAATTGGTTTTACATGTATTCCTATGGAAAAGCTCGCTCCAGCTAATGAATGATTCGCTAATGAACACGACGCCGGAATGGATTAAATTCATTAGCTGGGGCACCACTGTATTTTTGTTTATTCCTGTTAATATTCACAATTTTGTACATTTCCTTCAATATATTGTTGATTGTTTTAAAACCATTTTTATTTTTTTGTTAATTTTCCTGATTATTTTACTCAGGTTGGTCTGAATCTTGTAAGAGTTCTAATTTTGTTCAGAATATTGTTTATTGTTGTTCATTTTGTAAGTTTTTGTTCAGATTCTTGATGATTTTGTCCAATTAATCAATTATTTTCTTTAACTTTTATTCATTTAGGACTTCATTTTTTCTTCTTTTTGTTGATTTAGTGTTTGTTTTATTCATTTTGATTTATAATAAGTTATTTCCATCACAAAGCCACAGGAGCCACTGGGAAAGGGGATAGAGGTTGCAGACATTTCATATCTTAACATTTATTACACTGACACTACCTGGCAAAGATTTGGACACATTGTCTCCCTCAGTGGTTTTTCTTTGTTCTTGTACTATTTTCAGCACTATATTGTGCATGATTGCGTATGATTTATTAATTTACTTCATTACTCTTGATCATTTTCCTCATTCTGTTGTGTATTTTTTTGATTTTTCTTCAGTTTAGTTTGCTATAATGTGCATTTTTGATTCACTTGATTATATTTTTCATATTTGCACCTTTTGTGGTGCATTTAGTTGCTTTTGGTTTGTTTTATTGATTATTTTCATCATATTTGTCCATTTCTGTGACTTTTCTGTTAATTTTTGCTCCTCTTGTTGTGTATTTTGCAGTTTCACTGATTATGATTATTTTTGTTAATTTATTTGATGATTTGTTAAATTTGCTCATTTTGTTGTGTATTTTGTTTTATTTTAGTTTATTTTGTTTATTTTTCTTCAGCTTTGTGGGTTATTTTGATTATTTTGGTTAATTTACTTGATTATTTTTTACATTTTTGCACCTTTTGTGGTGCATTTGGTTGCTTTTGGTTCATTTCTTTTTTTGTTTTCACCATACTTGTCAATTTACTTGATTGTTTTGTTAATTTTTGCTCATTTTGTTGTGTATGTTGCAATTTTGATTTTTTTCAATATGGTTTGTGATAAAGCACAGTTTTATGAATTTACTTTACTGTTTTGCTAGTTTTTGCTCATATTGTTGTGCATATTGTTGCTTTTGGTTTATTTTTATTTGTCATTTTGATCATTTTTGTTAATGTATTTGATCGTTTTGCTAGTTTTTGATAATTTTGTTGTGTACTTTGCCATTTTATTATTTTTTTAATATCTGCATTAATTTACTAGATGTTAATGTTGCTCATTTTATTGAGTATTTTGTTGATTTTTTAATTTATTTGGTTGACTTATGTTTATTTTTTTCTTAATATTTTTGTTCATTTAACTCTTTGAGTTGTGGCCAATTGTAACTGACTAGAAGTACATTTTTGCCCCTCTATAAATGTAACTGAGTAAAAAGAATTATGTAAAACAACTACTTTCAGAAGAACACTTTTTGGAAAATATTACTCAAGCACATGTAACTGAGTAAATGTACTTGCATACTACCCAACCCTGCTGGTAACTGAGGAAAAGTTGTGTTGCAATATAACTAAAAAATTACACATAAACAGTCTGAGTGAATGTTGAATTTGCCAACAATCCCTGCAAATGAGAAATATGGATTTTTAAAAGCATGTATTACATTTGCTTTTAATTTAAAACTGCTATCGGGAACGCCACAAGAATACACGTACGGTATTTATTTTTCCTTGCGGGCCTTAATTGTGTTTCTGCCACATCCACATGCAACCTATCAGTTATTTAATTTGAACTTTTGCTTAAATAGTTTTTTATTGATGTGGCTCAGGCTGCGGGGAATACAGTATTGTGCCAGGTATTGGAGATGTCCTATGAGGTGCTGAAAACGATTTGCCACTTTGAAATGCTAAACGGATGTACAAATTAGCCTGGAAATGCATGTAATTAAAGGCCCCAATGAATTCCAATAATCAAACAGGCCATCTTCTGAGAAAACTATTACAGGAAGATTATTAGTTTAGCAGGTTTCACTAATCACTCACTGACAGGCAGGCGTTCTGCCAGCAGTCTTGTCAGTTTGTGGTGTTGCTGTCTCTCTCTCTCCCTTTCTCTCTCTCACACACACACACACACACAGTCCTATGCGAGGCCAGTCGGAGGCTCACATGTAATCATAGCCATACACATCCTCAAACATGCTTGTATGCGTGTAGACAGGCCGGTACACACAGGCAGAGACAGCCAGTCGCTCCTATTGATGTCAACCTTTTGCTCTCAGTTATCATCTGCACACAGGCAGGCTTCATATTGAATCAGAGGGACGGGGTTAAATAAAACTGGAAGGCTTTCAGTTTCAATCTCATCCAGGCTCCAACTTACATGCCTCAACCCAAAGATTCAGGAGATACAGCGACTTTGGATGTCAACACATACAGGCATTTGTTGTGTGCTGTGGATGCAGTAGGCAGTAGGGTAGGCTTGTTAAAAAGTATTTATTTACTCTTTGCTTCAAATCATACTAAGAAAGTTTCAGTATCTTATCATTTTAAGGTAAGATCCTTTTTGTTCTTTCTGGGTAAATTTGGATTGGGCAGTGACAGGAACAGTGCAACACCAGGACAAAACAGTAACTATAGTAAATGGACATAATAATAAATGGTACCATAAAAATCCCAAGCCACAAATGTTAGTTTTGGCAACCGAGGAGCATACTGCCCAGGTTCCCACCTTCAGCTGCCATCCAAACCACCCAGCACTGGCTCCTTACTACACCTCCTGCAGGTCGTGGGCCTACAGTCACTCTTTTGGGTTGAGACCGGCCGGGCTCCAGGGACCTTATGCGCTTGCTGACGAGCCTTACCCTTTGCCCTTCCCTAGGCCTGGTTCTAGGGAGGGCCTGAGTTTCCCTGGTGGGGTACAGTATGTAGAGTTAGTACCTCTGTTTAATTCAATTCATCAGTGTCTTGTGAATGACTCTTGCCAGTTTGCGGGACTAATGCTGCTTTTCCATTACACCATTTTAGCATTAATTGACTATACTCAACGTGACTCTACTATATGCAGTTTCCGTTGCTTTCCATAACAATTGACTACCACCACAGTGTGGGTTTTGTCTTCATAGCAAGGTGGCCCAAAACTCTTGGGAAACATCTGCACCTCATTGTTGGATCATGATGTTTTGTGTGTAGCCATTTTCATTGAATAGAAATGATAAAAATGAACAGTCACTGTTGCCAGGTTTTAAAAAATGGCAGTCTTGATTCTTGTCCAGATGCTTCCAGTGACATCACTCCCTGGTGTACAGTGGCGTACAGTCTGTTGACATTGCATTTTCTGCTTGACTTAGCTGCTTGGAACTTTGGCTGAATAGGTAGTATAAAAGTACCTGCAACCAGGTACTACACTTAATGAAAAACCCTAAAACGGAGTAGAGCTGAGTAGAGTTGAGTCAAGTGGGTGCTAGTGGAAAAGCCCCATAATACATGTAGTTCCCACTAACAGAGCTCTTAGGATCAAGCAGACACACTCACCCTATCTGGGAGGAAGTCAAAGTAGAACTGCTGCCCCTCCACATCTAGACAAGCAAATTGAGGTGGCTCAGGCATCTGATGCGGATGTCTCCTGGATGCCCTCTGGTAAGATATTTTGGGGTAGACCAAGAGGAGGCCCCAGACCAGACCCAGGACATGCTGGAGTGGCCATGTCTCTTGGCTGATCTGGGAACACCTTTGTGTTCCTCTAGCCAATTGGAGAGAGAGAAGTCTGGGTCTCTGCTCAGGTTCCTGCCCCATGACCTGTGCCCAGACGGGTAATGATGGATGGATGGACAACAAAAAAATAAATAAAAACAATAAGGAAAAGTATTAAAGGTGTTTATAAATACATTAAATGTATACAAATTAAGATACAAAACCATCTTGTATAACGTGCAATTTCAAAACCAACACTATAACTGTACCTAAGGCTTAAGTTTGTTGAGTAGGTTTGTGGATATGGACAAAAGAAATAATGTGATTCAAACTCATTTATAATAAAAATAAATAATTTAGATTTAGTCTCTTGTGACATATATTCAAGACGTGAATTCAAATAGACAACAGGATTGTGACATCTATTGACTATGACACTGCAAAACATAGTGGCAAATGAGGACATGAAGCAGAGTGAAGGTTGTTAATACACTTTGTGGTGTTGTGGTGGATGTTTTGGGTATTTTCCAAATTAAAGTCCAGGAAAATGTTGATAGCTGTGTTATCACTTGCTGCAAGCATTTTCATGAAGAGCATGAACAAATGTCACATGTTGCAGAAAACATGCTGACTCATTTGTAGACTACAGTATGACTTTCTTCTGGTCTTTTGCACAGGCACCAGAGTGTTTTTCATTTTTTGTGCTGGTTTCTTGGTGTTTTTATTTCTGCAGACTGTAACATAGTCATAGGTTTAGCTTAAGGCCTCTGGGCGCTGCTCTTGTGTATTGAGTGCCACAAACTAGGGCAGAGACACTTTCAGGAAGAACTCGTGTGCTTCTGTGGTGTAAGTGTACTCACTCAACACAAACCAGGGATGAAAACACATCTTGAAGTTTTACACATGGCAGCTCACTCAGATCACCCAACCAAAGTCGCGCTCCTTTGCTTTTGTGTAAGGACTGCGACTCTTTACTTTAACACATTCCAACGATGTTTTCCTCCAGTAAACAGTATTTTCACTCTTATAACTAATATACTGTACGGTATGACAGTGTGGAAGAAGCGCTTCTTTTTATCGAGGCTTTCATTTTCAGTCGTCTCCAGCTTACAAATTACATGCCTCAACTCAGAGATTCAGAAGATATAAAGACTTTGGATGTTAACTTAAAATACAGTATTTATTTTATATCTGCTAAAACAGAGTCAGTAAAGCGCCAAAGAAGTAGGACTGTCAAAAATGTATCTGCTGCAGTTTGCTTCAAATTCAACTAAATTAAAGCTAACACGTGACAATGGGAAGCAAATGAATTCTGAATGATAAAGGTGATAGTGTGATACTGTACTTAGTCTCTGTTCTTCATGGCAGTAAAATTCTCACTACACCAAATTTAACACATGCAACCACACACAAGCTTGCACACAATTTGTTAGCTGTCAGCCTCTGCAGCACCAAAGGACCCCGATAAAATTAATCAGTGACATTAAAAAACAGACCAAACTGCGTCATGCTTTGATGCAACCCAATGTGCTTATTGATTAATAAATGGTCAAAGGATTCCATTTCCCAGATATACTGTCTGTGCCTCGCGGTGCTCCTTTTTGCTGTCGAGGAGGCTTTTTCCTCTAGGACAAATGTGTTTCAGCTGAGCTGATCCAATCCCCTCTCCATTGTTTTTATGTACTTCTGTTTAGCGCTCCCTGAGCCAAACTGACTACCTGTCTGTTTAGAAGCCTATAAACATAAATCAGACTTGTTAGAGACTTTTCATAAATTCCTCACTACAGAAAAATGCTTTAACAGATGGATAAAACAGCAGCAGGGCTTTTTCCCCCCTCTTTTGTGAAATGAATTTCTGTCCTGGCATTGTTCTCAACATTATTGGTGTCATTAAAGCGTTGATGAAAATCTGCTGTAGTAAGCCAAGAGTCATAGCACCCAGCTATTGTTTTATGTCCATAGTAGATTTAAATTATTGGATGAGATCAAGCATAGGCCTATAACTTTTTGCATCAGTATGTTGACATTCTACTGAGACTCAAAGCCCTGATTTATCATTTTTACAACAAAGCCTTGAAGGTCTATCCTCTATTTTCTGCTCATAGAGAATGACGAACAGTAAACACATTCTGTTGTCCTGTCATGCATTGAAAATGTTCATATGAAATGCAAATTCCTGCCACTTGAACTGTAAAGGCCACTTGGTTCACACAAGCCTCTTTTGAAGCCAGTCATTTCTGTTTGCCACAAGCATTTGTCAATATTACTATCATGCAGGCCATTTTGATTTGAGCCTAAATTGTATTTGTTAGTCACCATAGCTCTGTTTTTCCCCTCACTAGTCTTTTAGCTTTGAGGTTTGACCTTTGTAGTCCACCAGTAGAGAATCTATGTCACCTCTGGCACTCCCATTTGTCCCCTCACTGCACTTCAGTGGGAAAGATAATTACGCTTCAAATGAAGCTTTGTTCATTGTGTCGGCTAATGTTTAAAGCTCTCTCTCTCTCTCTCTCTCTCCGTAGCTCACTTTGTCTCCCTCACAGCACAATGGGGAGGGTCAATGGATCCACGCTCACCTCTTATTTACAAGATTCATGTTTATCTAATGCAAAATCAATAGCTCAGCACCAGGGAGAAGTTAGGGCTCAGCTAACAATCGTTGAGAGCTACTTAACAGCGTATCTGCCAGTGCCTTAGTGGACCATAAAGGAGAAGGATCGGCATGGAAGAACGCTGGTGTCCAGAAACAGCACAGGTCAACTGGCATTAACAATTATGAAATATCACTGTCATCATTAGTTACAGTTTTGTGCCGTAAAGCAGTGGTTCTCAACTGGTCTCGTCTCGCGGTACCCATTTTCCACGAGTCATCAACTGACAACCCACTGTTTTCTGCTTAAATCCAGGAAAATGTATTTTTAATATATATGGATTACCTGTATAAATATATAAAATTACTATATTTTTAGCCAAATATACACACATCACTGCATTTTAACACATGATGAAAGAAAATGAACAAAATACCCACAACATGAAAAAATAACTTGAGACAATGAAGAAAACAAATGAATATGAATGCGCAAAATAGGTGACAAAATGAACAAAATAATCAAAAACATGAACAAAATAAGCAAAATAAGAACAAAAAAATCTATAAAATAAAAAATAGCAAAATAGGTGACAAAATGAGAGTAATTCAATTTAAAAGCGCAAAATAGGTAACAAAATGAATAAATCATGACCAACATTATCAAGAAAATGAACAAAATAAACAAGAAAATGAGCAAAAAATCAATACAATGAAAAATAAAATATTCCACAAAATGACAATGAATTAATAAAAGGAAGCAAAAATAGGTGACAAAATGAACAAAAGAATCAAGAACATGATCAAAATAAGCAACAACATGAACAAAGCAGGAACAGAAAAATCTATCATTTGTAAGAGTAACAAAATGATGCACAAAATGAGCAAAAATTGCCCAAAATAAGCAACAAAATGAACAAAAAATGCAACTAAATCATGCAGAAAACTAAAGAAATAAGCAACTAAAGGAACATAACTGAACAAAACAGGAACGGAGCATTTCACAAAATGAGCATTGAATAGAAGAAACGTAACAAAACACTTTTAAAAATGAAAGAAAATTAAAAAAACAATGGGAAACAAAATCAGTGCATTGATACCACATGAAATTTATTTATATACTGTATATATACTGTATATATCATGATGATCAATATGTGACACCCTGTTCAACTGTCAGTATGTGGCAAGTTGGGTCAGAATTTGATCTTTTACACCAACAGGGAACTGCCACAGTTTTGGTTCCTGAGCGTTTACACCAAAAATGAACTGGTTCAGAACCTGGGACTTTGGTTCTCAGCTGGAACCAAGAAACAGACGGTTCTTTTCCGAAACCAAATGGGCATGTCATTGCATTGATGGAGTTCTTCACTTAAATGTATTGAGAAATAGCAGACAAATTAAAATATATTTAAAAGTTAGTAAGCTTACAAACCTTGTCAAGAATCATGCTGTATGTGGAAATAAGATACTATACTATGTTCTGTTGTTCACTGTGCTCTGTTCACCAATGATGACATGTCCCTGATTAGAATAGTTGAACTCCAAACCTGTGTAAACATAGGCTGGTTCACTACATGGGACCAAAGTCCCAGAGAACCACAGTTCATTTGGTGTGAAAGAGGCCAGTGTGTATTATTTACATTGACATATACTAGGTTATTCTGCCTCTGATTTACAGAATGTCTGTCTGTTTATAAAGTTCTGACAGTAAAAAAAAAACCTCTCACCCTCTTTTGTACAAATACCATTTCTTCTTACTTCATCATGCAATATAGACATTTTCATACTCTTTAATATATTCATACACATCCATCCATCCATCCATCTTCCACTTATTTGGGTCAGGGTCACATGGCAACAGCCTAAGCAGAGAAGCCCAGACTTCCCTCTCCCCAGCCACCTCCTCCAGCTCCTCTGTGGGGACCCCCAGACATTCCCTGGCTAGTTGAGAGACATGGTCCCTCCAGCATGGCCTGGGTCTGCTCCAGGGCCTCCTCCCAGTTGGAGCTCGTTTTGGCAGGGATTGGACCCAAACCACAGAGCACCAGACCCTAAGGACCCTTCCTGCAGGTGGTGATCCCACAGGAAGGCAGAGCAATGTTCCTTTTTCATGTTGTACATGACCAGACCCCATGGCTGCAGGTCTGGCACCTTTTGGCAAGCCCCTACCCCAGACCTGGCTCCAGGATGGGACCATGCTCTCCCCATACTAGGCAAGGTACTCTCATTCTTAATTTTCTTCTTCATCATAAGGGTCATTTGAATCGCTTTTAGTCTGACCTGTTACCTAAGACCAGTTTGCCTTGGGAGACCCTACCAAGGGTAAGTTGCCCCTGACACGATAACTGCTAGTGTGACAGGTTGTAATAACACTAAATGTGTTACACACAATTACAGTGATTCAATTTATTACAAGATTCAGTCACATCAAAGAACAGTAAAACAGTTAAAAGGTTTGCAATAAATATAAATTCATATTAATTCATCTAAGCCTTAAAAACAATATCAATATAGTTAAAATGTTCACGTTATAATAATATTGTTGCCATTTCCTATGAGGTAATCCAATCCACTAGTATGCCTGAAATTATCTGAGATCAATTGGCTGTGTCTTTACTCAACTCTATGAGGAGTATACCATTTTTCCTCATTGCATTAAACTGCATCCTGAGGAGAACAAGTATAAATCAGTCTCGTGATTCTTTCTCCCCTGTTTTCAGGCAACTGTGACTA